>CM019166.1:5311987-5346223 GCA_009733165.1 Naja naja
GCAGCCCAACCATTGAAACCTATCAACAAAAAAAGGCAAAAACCAAAACACACCTAACCATTGTAAAACAAAATCCAGAATGTATTCCGCAGCCAAGTTATCCCAAGCACTCAAGGGATTCCACACGCTTCCCTCGTACACAGAAATTCCCTTGTAATTTCTTAGAGAATTAAAAGCATCTCTTTTTTTTAAAACACAAACGGGCCATTTCAGGGCAAGGACAGTGGCAGGCACGGCCCGCAGAAGATCCATTTGGTTCGGTGTTTCTCAACGTCGGCCAACTTTAAGATGTGCGGATTTCAACTCCCAGAATTCTGGGAGTCTGCGCACTTTGAAAGTTGTCCAAGTTGAGAAACAACTGACCTTGGTGGTGGCTGCAGAAATCATCAGAAAAGGGCTTCAATATCTGGAGAGGCGGCACACGTCACACTGGCAGGTCTTGGCAGTAAAAACGTCCACCGTTTTCTGCAAACCGAGATGGCAATGCAGCCGGAGTTTCACCTGGAGAGGAACAACGCAAAAAAACCAAACACACCATCATTTGACATCCGTGATATCATCCTGCACTTTCTTTGCACCTGCAAAACTGTGTAAAATGCGGACAACAATTTGCACCCGATACACTCAACGATCGCTATGCAACAGGGCTGCAGCTTTGCACACCTGATCAGAAGACCCCCTACGTTTTGGCTTTGTTTGTTTTTCTAACTTTTAGTCCAGGCTTAACCTGCTTTCCTTAAAATGTCTCACCTAACGGCAGAAATTGTGGTCGTAAGTCAGGGACTACCTGTCACACGGAATTCTGGCTGCTTAGTGTCAACTCATAAAATATTTCTCTGGTCTTTTTAGAGTTGCCAACAGAAAGCGAGGGGGGAGCAGTAGGGCAGTTTGCAAAACTGAAAGTCTATTCCATAAATGTTTTCAAAGATAGTAACTAGGTGACTGAAGCTTCTGCCGTGCAAATATCTAACTGGAGAGCATGATTGATGACTCTGGCTATGGATGTGTCCCATTGGAGAATATGAATTATGATACACCCAGACAGGTGAGGGGGAAAACCAGGGTCAAGGGTGACAGTGAATGAAGTGTGTCAGAGTCGGCTACACCCAGGTAGTGCAGGCATGTTAACTCCTGTCATGCCCCTGTTGGAGTCTGACTTCAAGGAAGAAATGGAAGAGCTGATAGGGAGTGGGAGTGTGGCTCTGGTGGTTGTGGAGGAAACTGGGGAAGGGCACAGGCTGGCTGGGCATTCAGAGGAAGACCCAGGTCCATCGCCTCTTCATCCTAGGGCACACAGGGAGGAACGGATAAGGGAGCAATGTGAGTGGCGTGGTCTATGGGGGAGGAAGGGGCCCTGATCCCCTTCATGGAGTGCAGCTGGGACGACTGGTTAAAAGGACAAACTCCGCATGGCAAAGGTGCTGGAAGCAAAGCCTGCATTCTTGTCAGAGCTTACCTGTATTTTGGCTTCCTCCCAACTGTGGTTGCTGAGTTATCTGGTAGAAGTCAGAAATTAATCATCCTTGCCTGCCATAGTAATCCCTTCAGTGTGGTTTGTGTTGGGTTTTTTTATTTTGAATTAACTTTACTTTGGGTGCAGACTGCGTTTACTCCCTAAACTGTTTTTTTAAAGAGTTTGATATCCAGCCGAGGATAATTGGACATTGGGACCAAGTTGGAGGCATTAAAGGGACTTTCTTCTATTTTTATGACTTGTTATTTTTGTGTCACGCCACGGGTCATCACAACTCCCAATAAATCCTTTTGAAGTTTTGGAAGTTTGGCTCAAGACTCATGATTTAAATGGAGGGTAACTGCCGGAATCCTGACACTTAGACTGTTACAGGGAGTCCACAACGTATGACCCCAACTGAGTCCAGAATTTCCATCACTAACCAAGACAAGTTGGTGAAGTGAGTTTTGCCCCATTTTGCAACCTTTTGCCACCGTTGTTAAAAGGACCAGTTGGAACTCACCTTTTTTTTCAGGGCTGTTGTAACTTTGATTGGTGGTTAAATGAAGGATCCTAAGTCAAGGATACAGATAGTCCTGGCCATTTGAAGTTACAATGGATTGTGTTTCACAACTTACGACCGTTGCAGCCTCAAAATTCGGACGCTTGGCAACTGACTCGTATTTATGATAGTGGCAAGTGTCCCAAATTCACACAATTCCCTTTTGTGACCTTCTGACCAGCAAAATCAATGTGGATGGGGAAGCCAGAATTCACTTAAGAACCAGGTTACTTTATTTATTTATTTATTTATTTATTTATTTATTTATTTATTTATTTATTTATTCGACTTGTATGCCGCCCTACTCCCTAAGGACTCAGGGCGGCGAACATTAAAACAGAGAAAAATTTACAATAAAAAAGAATTAAATTAAAATAGGGCAAAATTCACTTAAAAAATGTCTCACTTAACAGCAGAAATTTTAGGTTCAGTTGTGGTCGTATGTTGAGGACTACCAGAATAAGAAGCTAGAATTCCATATTATAGGTAGTCCTCCACTTACGACCAAAATTGAGCCTAAAACTTCTGCTATTAAGTGAGACATCAGTGGAACAACTTGCCTCCAGAAGTTGTGGGTGCTCCAACACTGGAAGTTTTTAAGAAGAGATTGGAAACCAATATCTGAAATGGTGTGGGGTTCCTTGCCTGAGCAGGGGGTTGGACTAGAAGACCTCCAAGGTCCCTTCCAGCTCCTATTCTATTCTGTTCTGTTCTCTTCTACATTATTCTATTCTATTGTACATTCTATTCAATATATTTTCCTATTCTATTCCACATTATTCTGTTCTATTCTGTATTTTATTCTGTATTTCTATTCTGTTCTATATATTCTCCTATTCTGTTCTACATTATTCTATTCTGTATTTTATTCTGTATTTTATTCTGCATTTCTATTCTAATTCTATTCTAATCCTAATCCTAACCCTAATCCTAATCCTATTCTATTCCAATATCTATTCTATGCTATTCTACATTATTTTCTCCTATATTCCATTCCATCTGTTCTATTCTATTCTATTCTATTCTATTCTATTCTATTCCATTCCATTCCATTCTTTCTATTCTTTCTATTCTATTCTATTCTATTCTATTCTATTCTATTCTATTCTATTCTGTTAATTTTGCCCGATTTAGGATCTTTTTGGTGGATTGCTGCAGTTGTGAAGTTACTAAGTGAATTTGGCTTCCCTGTTGACTTTACTGGTCTCAAAAAGGGGACTTACATGGCCTTGGGACACTGCAACCATCATAAATATGAGTCACTTGCCAAGTGTCTGAATTTTGATCCCGTGACAAATGGGGATGTCACCAGGGGTGGGATTCTACCGGTTCGGACTGGTTCTATAAAACTGGTTGTTATGATTCTGCGCAGTTCGGAGAACCACAAATCGTGCCTTTGGCTGGCCCCGCCCCTCTCTGCCCCTCCCTTCCTCACCCAGTCAGTCCTTATCGTACATGCGCAACATTGCGTGCATGCCCAACATCGCTGTTCTTCCCTGCCCAGTCACTCCTTAAGGTATTTCTTTTTTACCCCCTCCTGATGATCAGCTGTTCCTATGATCAGCTGTACTGATCATAGGAACAGCTGATCATAGGAACTGCTTTGACCAGGAGGCTTTCCTGAGGCCCAGGAGGCAAAAAGGGGCATGCAGGGAGGGAGGGGCGGCACTGTGCCCCCCCACACTCCATTTTTTGTTTTCCTTGGCCTCGGGGAAGCCTTCTGGGAGCAAAAACACCCCCCAGGAGGCTTCCCTGAGGCCCAGGAGGCAAAAAATGGGGGTTTTTTTGCTGCAAAAAAATCCATACCCACCTAGCCACGCCCACAGAACCGGTTGTTAAAAAATTTGACTCCCACCCCTGGATGTCACAATGGTCATAAGTGGAAAACGATCCTAAGTCGCTTTTTTCAGTGCCATAGTGTGATGACCCGTAGTCTCTCAAAATAACCCAAAACCCAAAACACGAATTAAAGTCTGGCAATGCCTTCAACTTAACTGTTTTATTAGTCACAGTTTAAAGTCCCAAAAGTAAATAAGGAGGCAAAAGGAAAACAAGAACAAACCGTCTCAGCGAGAGTTCCGAAGCAAACCAAGATAAGTAATTATACATTCCAAGCAGATAACCGGGGAAAGTCCTTGGAAAAAATGCCAACAAATAGAAACCTCCTTCAAAGGAAACACTAACTTTGACTCCAGCAATTCTGACTATGCAGTTACAAACTTATATACATAGCTCCCAGCTGTAAGCCCTGAGGAGGATCATGGCCCTCTCCTCCTGAGTAGACCACGCTTTTCCCTGATCCTCCTCCTCCGCCCTGGGATGGATAGGAGATGGGCCTGGATCCTCCTCTGATTGCTCAGCCGGCCCCTGCCCTTCCCCAGCCTTCTCCACCACCTCTGGAGTCACACTCCCACTCCTCCTCTTCCTCGGAGTCAGTCTCCACCAGGGGCATGACACATTGTTTGAAACGGTCGCTACGCAAACTGTTGTAAGTCAAGGACTACTTGTATAATTTCATTCTGCTTCCGGAGAAGACAAAGCTCAGAACAAGTCCATCGGAATTCTCTCACCGTCTGCATTTGGCTGATGGTGCAGCATTGCGAGACAGAGGTGATGTTGTGCTTGAAGCTGCTGGCCAGAAGCACTGAATACTTGGAAGGAAAGGCGCTGGACTCACAGTACCCCACGCAGGCCTGGATGGGGCGGGTGCCCCGGCACGTGCCCTGGTGGTCGCTCTGGAGGGTGACATTGAAAGCTGGTGAGGAGAGGAAAAACAGAACAGCATCAGTTCCTTTTTTCCCCACGGGGTGGACTGTCAACTAAAAAAATACTTTTTAGCTGCCAGCAGAAATACTTCTTTGGGTCTTTTTAGCTGCCAGCAGAAAGGAAGTGGGGGAAAGCAGGGCATTCCTTAAATGCCTCAGATAATTGCTAGGCAGCCAAAGCTGTTGGCACGCAAGATTATTACTGGAGAGCATGATTGATGACTCTGGGCTATGGATGTGTCCCACTGGAGAATATACATCCATAGGTAGGGGGAAGACCAGGGTCAAGGGGGAAATGAATGATGTGTCTTAGAGTCAGCTGCACCCAGGTAATGCCAACATGGTCACTCCTAATAAATCACTTTTTTTTAACTCTGAGAGATGCGGCTAGAGACTTATGATTTGAATGGGGGTGGATTGTTGGAGCCTTGACACAGACTACAACTCCCTTCCAGAGGTGGTATTCAGCAGGTTCTGACCAGTTCTGGAGAACCGGTAGCGGAAATGTGGAGTAGTTCGGAGAACCGGCCAATGCCACCTCTGATTGGCCCCACCCCCATCTCTTCTCTGCCTCCCATTGAGTCCCAGCTGATCGGCTGGTTGCCCTGCACAGGAGAACGGAGCTGGAAATCAGGTCAGTGGAGTGGGGAGGGAATGGAGCTTTTGCAATAACCTTCTCCTGCCACGCCCACCAAGCCACGCCCACAAAACTGGCAGTAAAAAAAATTGAATCCCACCACTGACTCCAAGCATTCCCCAACCAGCATCCTTTAAGAGGGGTGGACTTCAACTCCCAGCATTCCCCAGCCAGCCTGCCCCCGACCTTCGCACCTTCCACCACGATTTGAAAACCTGGCTATTTGAACAGGCCAGACTGTGCTGACCTCTTGGGGGGGGGGTGGTTTTAAATTTTAAATTTTATAATGGGTTTTAGATCAATTGGCTTGTATTATTTAATAGTGTTTTAGATAACTAATTTATTGTCTGTTTTTAGTTGTGAGCCGTCCCGAGTCCTTTCGGAGAGGGGGCGGCATACAAGTCAAATAAAACTAAACTAAACTAAACTAAGATGAATGAACTTCAACTCCCAGCAGAGGTGGGTATTCAGCAGGTTCTGACCAGTCCTGGAGAACCAGTAGTGGAAATTTTGAGTCGTTGGAGAACCAGCAAATGCCACCTCTGACTGGCCCCGCCAACCCCATCTCTTCTCCGCCTCCCGTTGAGTCCCAGCTGATCGACTAGGTCTTCTTTGGTTGCCCTGGTGTAGGATCTCCTGAAGGGCAGGACTAGAAGACCTCCATGGTTCCTTCAAGCTCTATTGTTCTCTTATGGTGAATGCGCGACATAAACCAGAAGGATCTCCATATCAAAGCAATTCAAATTCTTTTTCCTTCCTGTCTGTTCTGGGTCCCCAAATCTCCCTCCGTCTGAGGGGTCCTGGATGCTGCTCTCTGGGCTTGGTTGTCTTCTTGTCGACGGTTCATTAGCCAAACTAGGTAACATCGTCTGCGCTAATGTTCTCCTTTATTGCTCCTTCTGTCTTTCTGTCTGCCTGTCCATTTGTTCCATCCCTTCCTGAAGCTGTTCTGACCCAAACCTGGTTCCAAGAGAGTAAACACAAGGTACCAGCACAACCTTTTACTGTTTCATTTACGAATCCCGTTTCTTCACAGATAAAAGGCTGCTTCCAACTCATTAGCTCCGATAAGGAAGAGCCTTGCCAAGTTTTTGCAAGGCTGCCAAGAACAACAGATAAAGTTCCTAAACAATAAATCAAAGAGTCTCCAAATACCAACTCAGATATTCTAACGGCCACCAGGCTCGAATATCAAACTTCTTTGCTTCCTGCAAAGAACTGCAGTTTCTCAGCTGGCTTTTATCCCTTCAGGGAGGGGCCATTACCTTGCAGCCTTACTCCTGAGTCGCTCGTGCTGCTGCAGCTGCTCTTTCCTTCGATCAGCCCTGCCCGCACGCACACTGGGCACAGGCTCCTCGGGGGCCTCTTCATCACTGCTGCCAGCCTCCACACTCTCCGAAGGCAGCACCCCACTCCCTGGTGGTCCTGGCCCCATCCCTGCATCACACACAGGCCCCTCATCTGAGTCCTCGCTCTCCGAGACCTCAGCTTCCCACACCTGCTGCCACTGAACCACAACAGAAGCTTACAGTGCAGGTGGCAACCGAGTCTTGCAGCTTTGTGAGCCCCGACTTCTGTAGCCAACAGACAAGAGAAGACAGCAGCCAAGAAGAACCTCAACATTTCTGTGGAATCTCTGAAAAAACAGAAGATCAGCGTTAGCAAAACCCGGTGCAAAGCCACAGCAATAAAGATCACAAAGGATGTGTTTGTTATGTTGTAATTCATGCTTTGGACCAAAAAAACACTAACATCAGGGTTCAAATTTCTACCCAGCCAACATTTCTGAAGCCAAGCCAAGTTACCTTACAAGGTTGTTGTTCTGGGAAAATTATTCAAATCATACCTTCTGAACCCAGATCCCAACCAGAATAATTCACTGTCATTGGCACTTGGTCGTGTCTCCCTGGGGAAGCTGCAACCATGCAAGGAGTGGACATAAGTCCCTTTTTCAGTTCCATTCTAACTTTGGAGGTCACCAAGCGAATGATTATTACGTCAAGGATTGTCTATATACTTTTTATACGACCACATTACTTTCTTCTGGACTAGATCAGCAAATAGAATGAAGGAGAAATTCCCTGACAGTGAGAACAATTAACCAGTGGAACAGCTTGCCACCAGAAGTTGTTAGAATAGAATATAATTCTATCCTATTCTTCAATTCTTCTATCCTATTCTATTCTGTTCTATTCTTTTCTATTCTATTCTTCTATTCTTTTTCTCTATTCTATTCTATTTCTCTATTCTATTCTTCTATTCTTTTTCTCTATTGTATTCTTCTATTCTTTTACTCTATTCTGTTCTATTCTTTTTCTCTATTCTATTCTTCTATTCTTTTTCTCTATTCTATTCTTCTTTTACTCTATTCTATTCTTCTATTCTATTCTGTTCTGTTCTATTCTGTTCTATTCTTTTTGTCTATTCTATTCTTCTATTCTTTTTCTCTATTCTATTCTTCTATTCTATTCTGTTCTATTCTAATTCTATTCTATTCTTTTCAGTATTAATTCTATTCTACTCTACTCTACTCTACTCTACTCTACACTACTCTACTCTACTCAACTCTGCTCTATTCCTTTCAATATTTTATTCTATTCTATTCTATTCTATTCTATCGTATTTTCTATTCTATTCCCAGAATTGTCTCCTAATAGAGGTGGTTGCCTTTGACTTACGATCTACAATTGAGTCCACAATTTCTGTTGCTAAGTGAGACAGTTGCTAAGGGAATTTGCCCATTTTACAACCTTTCTTGCTACGGTTGATAAGTAAACCCCTGCAGTTGTTAAGTAAGTAACATGGTCGTTAACTGAATCTGGTTTCCCCTATTAACATCGCTTGTCAGCAAAAAGGGGATTGTGTGATCCCTGCAGCCATCATAAATATGGGTCAGTTGCTGAGCACCTGGAGTTTGATTGTGCATGTGGCTGTGGGGGGAGGGGAATGTTGCTTGGGTTGAAAAAATGGGTCATAAGTTATTTTTTTCCAATGCCCTTGTCAACTTTGAATGGTCGCTAAATAAGCCATTGTAAATAGAGGACCTTCTGTATCTTCATTGTGAAGTTGAAAGGCCAGGGAGATTGCAAACTCCCGCAGGACTGCAAGGCTGGTGCAATGAAAAACCCAAACATTTACACACACACACACACACACACACACACACACAGATCCACTTAACCCTCTCTTCTATAACTATAACTGCACCTCTATAACTGTCTGGTTTGGTTCTGCAGCCCAACAGAATAGACACAGACTTCAGAGAGTAATTAGGACTGCAGAAAAAGACAATTGCTACCCACCTGCCTTCCATGGAGGACCTGTATATCCTGCATGAGTCCAAAAGAGGGCTGTGAAAGTATCTGCAGACCCCTCACATCCCGGACACAAAATGTTTCAACTCCTACCCTCCAAATGACGCTATAGAGCCCTGCACACCAGAACAACTAGGCACAAGGAGAGTTTGTCCCTGAACGCCATCCCTCTGCTAAACAAATAATTCCCTCTACTGTCCAACTATTTACAAAGTCTGCACTACTATTACTATTAATCTTCTCATCATTCCTTATCGCCCATCCCCTCCCACTTGTGACTGTATGACTGTAACTTTGTCGCTTGTATCCTTATGATTTTTATTGACTGTTTCCTAGTATGATTTGATTGCTTATATGTACCCAGTGACTATCATTAAGTGTTGTCCCTGATGACTCTTGACGAATGTATCTTTTCTTTTTATGTATACTGAGAGCATTTGCACGAAGACAAATTCCTTGTGTGTCCAATCACATTTGGCCAATAAGAAATTCTATTCTATTCTATTCTATTCTATTCTATTCTATTCTATTCTATTCCTTCCAATATCTATTCTATTCTATTCCATTCCATTCTCTGTTTCATTCTATTCTATTTTATTCCTTCCAATATCTATTCTATTCTGTTCTATTCTATTCTATTCTATTCTATTCTATTCTTCCCAAATACCCTTTTCTATACCTTTTTTTTAAAAACCAGGCTCTCTTCCATTGTCCTGAATGAGATTCCCCCCACCAAGGAGAAAAAAAAATGCAGCATTATTTTTTGGCAGTTCGTGGGGTTTTAGCATCTGCTCGGGTGCCTTCGTCTTCCTTTGAAAAATCCCTTCTCCAGCCAAGATCCCAAACTCGATTTGCATCAGATCCCCAGCCAACTTGAGACCCTCGACTCTCTTTTAAACCACTTACCCGATTGCCTGAGAGAGAGAGAGATCTACAGTTTTCACCTGGTGGGCTGCAGCCGGTCTCTTCTCTTCAGCCGTCCACGGTCTGTCTCAGGTCCCACCCACCTACCCCTCACCTGGCTGCCTCTTCTCACCTGGGGCCAGCCTTCCCCTTCCTCCTCTCTCCACCCACTTCTCAACTGAGGCAGAGGCCTCTTCACACCTGCCTGCCTGCCAGCTAAGATTTAAGCACTCCAATTTGAAATCAGAGGATTTAGTTAGTTAATTAGCTTTATTTATTTATTTATTTATTTATTTATTTAGTTAGTTAGTTAGTTAGTTAGTTAGTTAGATTTAGTTAGTTAGTAGCTTCAGAGTTAGGGCTACCATATGCAGCAAAGAAAACTATGCAGCTGGGGTTATTTTTTTTTGTCTAAAAATGCATGGCAGTCACTAAAATAAAATAAAATATTTTTCCCTCTTCCCTTGTTTATATTTCATTTGGTTATCTTACTTCGCTTGACTTTGCGTGTGATTTCTATTACTTTAGTTTCTTTTGCTATTAAAGCTTCATTTAAAAAAACAAAAACACAAAAAAACACCAGTCTTTTGTTCCTATAAAGGAGAATATTTGTAGCTTAGGGTTGAAATGAGGGGTCCTTGGTGCTCTCTGAGCTTGGTTTTTGCAGATGTTTCACTACCCGAACTAGGTAGCCTCATCAGTCTAGCGAGGGTGGGGATAACAGCACTGATGAAGTTGCCTAGTTTGGTAATGAAATGTCTGCAAGAAACCATCAAGCTCAGAGGTTTTATTCCTTTAATATTTTAATCTCTTTCTCCTTCTCCTTCTCCCAAGCAGGAGACCCTACACCATTTCTGACAGATGGCAGTTCAGTCTTTTCTTGAAAGCTTCTAGTGATGAAGCTCCCACAACTTAAGAACGGGGGCAGGTCAGCCTATTTTCCAAAGCACCAGAAGGCAAGACAAGAAACAATGGATGGAAGCTAATCAAGCAAGCTACAATTAAATAGAACTTTCCTAACAGGGAGAACAATTAATAATGATAACAGAATAAGTGTGGAACAGCTTGCCACCAGAAACTGTGGGTGATTCATCTCTGGAAGCTTTTAAGAAAAGAATAGACAGCCACCTGTCTGAAATTCTTGGGACTTCAACTCCCAGAATTCCTGAGCTAACATGACTGGAGGAGGAATTCTGGGAGTTGAAGTCCACAAGTCTTAAAGCTGTCAAGTTGAAGACCCCTGATCTATCACCTGATCTATCATCTCTCTCTCTTTCCGTACCTACCTATTTACCTATGTATGTATGTATATATGTATGTATGTATGCATCTATCTATCTATCTATCTATCTACCTATCTATCATCTATCTATCTATCTATCTATCTATCTCTCTATCATCTATCACAAGGGTCTTCAAACTTGGCAAGTTTAAGACTTGTGGACTTCAACTCCCAGAATTCCTGAGCTAACATGGCTGGAGGAGGAGGAATTCTGGGAGTTGAAGTCCACAAGTCTTCAAGCTGTCAAGGTTGAAGACCCCTGATCTATCACCTATCAATCTGTCATCTCTCTCTCCGTACCTACCTACCTATTTAGCTATCTATCAATCTATCTATCTATCTATCTATCTATCTATCTATCTATCATCTAACATATCTCTCTTTCTCCTACCTACCTATTTACCTATCTAGCAATCAATCTATCTATCATCTGTATATCTATCTATGTATCATCTTTCTATCTATCTTATCTATCATCTATCATCTATGTATTATCATCTATCATCTATCACAAGGGTCTTCAAACTTGGCAAGTTTAAGGCTTGTGGACTTCAACTCCCAGAATTCCTGAGCTAACATGACTGGAAGAGAATCCTAGGAGTTGAAGTCCACAAGTCTTAAAGCTGTCAAGATTGAAGACCCCTGGTATAGGGTCTCCTGTTTGAGCAGGGGGCTGGACTAGAAGACCTCTGTGCTCCCTTCCAACTCTGTTCTGATCCTGATTCTTCCACCCAGCCTAACAATGTCTTCCTTGTTTCGCTACCTGCTTTGTGGGCCAGACCAGACCTGCTCTTTCTGGCTGACTGAGAAGAGACTAAGATGGGGGACTTTGTTGTCCCAAATTATTCACAGCCGGAGATAAGCGCCCCCCCTCCCATTGCCTGCTTCAGCACGCAATCCAACTGGAAAAGTTGAAGTAAGGCTGATCTGCCAAGTCTCCATCGCCTGAAGGCAGAAGCTTAAAATCCGTCCGGCAGAACTCTCTGTTCTTTCCGACACGTTTATTATAAATTCTGAATTGTGCATGGTGCGTGTGTGTGTGTGTGTGTGTGTGTGTTGCTGACTCACATTGCAACCTCTGAGTCCTGCTCTTCCAAGATGCATTGTTATTTTTCTGGAAGGATTAAATTGGTCATCTGGCAGGGAACTCATCATCCTCCTAACAACCCTGTGAGGTAGGTTACAGCTTGGTTGATAAGCCGGATAGCCAGTGCCTGTTTTAATCCAGAATTTTCAGCAGACAACCAGGTGCCTCTGTGGTCTCACAATGTCAAGATGGAGTCCTATCTCCCTTCCCCCCACCCCATTTCCTGTTCTTCCTTTACCACAGGGTTTCTCAATCTTAGCACTTCATGATCTGCTTCAAGATGGGTGGACTTCAACTCCCAGAATCCCCCATCCATTTTGGCTTAGAGTGAGGACCTCAACTCCCAGAATCCCCCAGCCATCTTGGCTTAAGAGTGAGGACCTCAACTCCCAGAATCCCCCAGCCATCTTGGCTTAAGAGTGAGGACCTCAACTTCCAGAATCCCCCAACCATCTTGGCTTAAGCGTGAGGACCTCAACTCCCAGAATCCCCCAGTCATTTTGGCTTAAGAGTGAGGACCTCAACTCCCAGAATGCCCCAGCCATCTTGGCTTAAGCGTGAGGACTTCAACTCCCAGAATCCCCCAGGCATCTTGGCTTAAGCGTGAGGACCTCAACTCCCAGAATCCCCCAGGCATCTTGGCTTAAGAGTGAGGACCTCAACTTCCAGAATCCCCCAACTATCTTGGCTTAAGCGTGAGGACCTTAACTCCCAGAATCCCCCAGTCATCTTGGCTTAAGAGTGAGGACCTCAACTTCCAGAATCCCCCAACCATCTTGGCTTAAGCGTGAGGACTTCAACTCCCAGAATCCCCCAGCCAGCATATTTCAAAATAAGTGAGCTTCCAGAATTCTCCAGTTAGCATGCTTCAAGATGAATGGACTTCAACTCCCAGAATCCCCTAGCCACCATGCTTCCAAATGTGTGGGCTTCAACTCCCAGAATTCCCCAGTCAGCATACTTTAAGCATGCTGGCTGAGGTATTCTGGGAGCTGAAGTCCACCCGCCTTAAAGCTGCCAAGATTGAGAAATCCTGTTCTAAGCCATCACATTTGGAAAAAAAAGAAAACCTGGGGTGTTTCCGTAAAGAAACACCCTGGCATGATTTTTCCATTTTTGAAAAGGATGACTTTATTGTTCCAAAATGAACGCTGAGCATGGCAGAGAGGGAGGCCATGCCAAAAAAGGTGCACACAGGCAAGAACAATGTGCCCAAAGGGAGTTTTGGAGCTCTCTTAAAAGCAACCGCAAAGAACGGGGAGCTTTTAACGGACCCACCCTGATCCAGAAAGCCTCAAGAAGATCAGGAAGATTAATGAAGCTTTGGCAATGTCTCCTGAGCCATTTATCCACTCAGCTGGCCTCCCGCAGTTTGGCAGAGACACAATTCAGCCTCAGACAAGCCGTTTCCACCGTGCTCCATCGCGGGAACTTCCTAGAAGTCGTAATAACGGGCCCAAAGCTTTTGCTATCAATATTTTATTAGCGAGGAGGACATTGTGGGAAGTTGGAGTGGCAGGCAAAGTTGAGAAGAGGCTTTGGCCCAGCTGGATTTAGGGTGGAAAGACAGTTGAAGGCCACAAATCTTCAAACAGGCTGGATGGGGAATTCTGGCAATTGAAACCCCGCCATCTTATATGTGTGTGTATTGTGGAATGTGCATAACGGTTATCCTTTGAGAGCTGAATGCAATGAAATGCAATGAGGTACCAATACTTACTAAGGCTCTATAAAGCCTTAGTAAGGCCACACCTAGAGTCCTGCATCCAGTTTTGGTCACCACACCATAAAAAAAGACATTGAGACTCTGGAAAGTGTGCAAAGAGCAAACAGGATGATGAGGGGACTGGAGGCTGAAATGTACAGTTGCAGGAACTGGGCCTGGCTAGTCTAGGGAAGAGAAGGACCAGGAGAGACAGGATAGTAGTCTTCCAATATTTGAGGGGCTGCCCCAGAGAGGAGGAAGGGGTCAAGCTGTTTTCTAAAGCCCCCGAAGGCCAGACAAGGAATAATGGATAGAAACTGAACAAGGAGAGATTCAACCTGGAAATAAGGAGGAATTTTCTGACAGTGAGAACGATCAACCCATGGAACAGAAGTTGCCTTCGGAAGTTGAGGGAGCTTCATCCCTGGAGGCTTTCAAGAAGAGACTGGGCTGCCCTTGGTCAGAAATGGTGTAGGGTCTCCTGCTTGGGCGGGGGGTTGAACTAGACCAGTGGTTCTTAACCTTTTTGAAAGAATTGCCCCCTTGAGCCATTGAGGAAGTTGTCATCGCCCCCCTCCCCCAACATAACCACCCCCCTGCCACCTCTTAGCATCCCCAAGGGGGCCAGCAGAGGGGCGCTAAGAGGCAGCAGGGGGGTGGTGCATCAACAGCCCATGGCAGCAGTGCAGCCACCGCTTCCCCTGTCACCTCTTAGCGCCTCTCTGCCAGCCCCCTTGGGGATGCTAAGAGAGCAGGCGTTCGGCCGACCCTGCAGGTTCACCCCATTGACTGTTGTACCGCACCTGAACCAGCGCCTCGAATGCGGCAGCATGTTGGGAAAAGCCGCCGCCACCGCTTTTCCAAAGTGCTGCCTCTCCAGAACTTTCTGTCTGTCCATCCGTCTGTCCATCCATCCATCCAAAAGGTCTGTCTTTTTGTCTACCTACCTACCTATCTACCAATATTGATCTCTCTCTCTCTCTCTCTTTCTCCCAATATATCTCGCTCCATCTCCCCCTTTTCGCCCCCCTTCCAGTCCCTTAGCATCGCCCCTTTTAGTTCCATCGCCCCCTGAAAAAAAATCGCCCCTTGGGGGGCAATATCGCCCAGGTTAAGAACCACTGGACCAGACAACCCACAAGGTGCCTTCCAACTCTGGTATTCTGTAGATTATATTTCCTCTACATCATATAATAGGTTCTTTTCAAATGTAGCAAGGTGTGTCTCCAAAATGGCATGTGAAATTTCATTTTAATGTATGCCGATTGGTGTGCATTTGAAGTGACAATAAAGCTTTATTCTATTCTATCTTAAAATGTTTGCTTAATGGCCATCACACACACAAAAAAGTTCGTACAATTGAGCAGTGGTGGGATTCAAATAATTTAACAACCGGTTCTCTGCCCTCATGATTTCTTCCAACAACCAGTTCACCAAACTGCTCAGAAAATTAACAACCGGTTCCCCCAAAGTGCTGCGAACTGGCTGAATCCCATCACTGCAATTGGATCAGTCATGTACAGGAGGTTCTCGGACTTACAACAGTTCATTTAGTGACTGTTCAAAATGGCAACGGGCATTGCAACATGGGACTTATGATCGTTTTTCACAGTTGCAACCTCTGCAGCATCCTCTGGGGTGTATGTCACATGATCAAAATTCAGCCGCTTGGCCACTGACTCATATTTATGACGGTTGCAGTGTCTCGGGGTCACGTGATCCCCTTTTGTGACCTTCTGACATACCAAGTCAATGGGGAAGCCAGATTCACTTAACAACCGTGTGTGACTAACTTATCCACTTAACTGTGGCAGGAAATGCCATAAAGTGGAAGAAAACTCACTTAACAAATGTCTCGCTTAGCGATGGGAATGGTGGGCTCCGTAGCGGTCGGTGAGTGGAGGACCAACTGTACTTTGCAGGAGGAGAAAATGATCTCATTTAGAAATGGAGGCCAGGAGGGAGGATTATTCTGGCAAGAAATATCTAAGGCTTCTTTTGAGCTGGGTGGGGCATTTCTTAAATGGGGTTTTTTTCCTTCTCTGTTTTTCCCCCCTCTCTCTCTCTATTATTATTATTATTATTATTATTATTATTATTATTATTATTGCTCTGCAAGGGGTTATCGAGACAAAGATAGGCGAGACCCCCCAAGGTGGAGAGATGGAAACAGCCTCCGAGGAAGGACTCAAAAAGCTTTTTGCAAATCTTGTGCAGCTGCCAAGGGCTCCTGAAGATTTCTTTCTTTCTTTCTTTCTTTCTTCCTTTCTTTCTTTCTTTTTCTTTCTTCTTTCTTTTTCCATTGAGCAAACAAAACAGAACAAGAACAAACTATCTATCTATCTATCTATCTATCTATCTATCTATCTATCTATCTATCCCTTCCTGCCTTCGCCTGCCCCTTCGCGCCATTCCTTTTCATCTATCTATCTATCTATCTATCTATCTATCTATCTATCTATCCTTCCTGCCTGCCTGCCTGCCGCCTTGCCTGCCGCCTGCCTGCTTACCTGCACGCCTTTATCTATCTATCTACATCTGTCTATCTATCTATCTATCTATCTATCCTTCCCTTCCGCTTCTTGCTGCCTGCTGCTTTGCCTCTCTATCTATCTATCTATCTATCTACCTACCTACCTACCTACCTACCCAAAAAATGACTTATGACCGATCCTCGCACTTACAATTGTTAGTATCCCCATTGTCACATGATTAAAATTCGGACAATTGGCAACTGGCTGGTATGCACAATGATGTTGTGGTTCACCAGCAGCAGGTGCGGACGGCTGAGGAGAGTGAGGACTCAGATGAGAGACCAGGACCATTAGGGAGTGGACTGCTGCCTTCAGAGATTGTGGGGGCTGGCAGTAGCGATGAGGAGGTTCCCGAGCAGCCTGTGCCAAGTGCGTGTGCGTGCAGGGTTGCTCACAGGAAAGAGCAGCTACAACAGCACGGGCGACTCGGGAGTAAGGCTGCAAGGTAATGGCCCCTCCTTCAAGAAGATAAAAGCCAGCTGTGAAACTAACCTTTTTTGCAGAAGGCAAAGACGTTTTGAAACTCCAGCCTCGTGGACATTCCAGTATCCTGAGTTTATATTTGAAGATTCTTATTTTGCAAATTATTTCTTGTCTGTTATCTTTTGGCAAGTCTCGCACAGTTTGGCAAGGTTTGTGCCTGCACTTAATAATTGCAGTGATTCACTTAACAAGGAAGGTCATAAAATGGGTTAAATGAGTGGTTCAGCCAAACCCGCTTAGCAAATTTCTCACTTAGCCACATAAATTCTGGGCTCCATTGTAGTCGTAAGTCTACCTGGAACCAGGGGTGGGATCCTACCAGTTTGGACCGGTTCTATAGAAACGGTTGTTATGATTCTGCACAGTTCGGAGAACCAGCAAATTGTGTTCCTGGCTGGCCCCGCCTCTTCACACCCAGTCAGTCCTTATGCACAACATCGCACATGCCCGACATCGCTGACTGCATTCTCCCCTGCCCAGTCACTCCTTAAGGTATTGTGATGGGAGTATCCCAATACTCCCATGTTACACCCCTCCTGTGCGACCTGCATTGGCTACCGGTTACCCTCTGGGTGAGATTCAAGGTGTTAGTGATAACATACAAAGTCCTACATGGCTTGGGTCTGGGGTACTTGCGGGAGCGTCTCCTGCCAGCATCGACTTCCAATCGCCCTGTGCGCTCCCACAGGCAGGGCCTCCTTGGGGTGCCATCAGCCAGACAATGTCAGCTGGCAGTGCCCAGGGGTAGGGCCTTCTCTGTGGGAGCACCCACCCTGTGGAATTGACTCCCCTTGGAGCTCTGGTTGGCCCCTGACCTCCGTTCCTTTTGCCGTGACCTAAAGACGTGGCTGTTTCAACAGTCCGGCCTGGACTGAAGAGCAAAGGGTGGGGTTTTATTGATATTTTAAATTTAACTGGGTTTTTAGCTTTATTGGGCTTAATTTAATTGGGTTTTTAATGTATTTTATTATTATTTTTATTTATTTTTTTATTAATTCACATTTATATGCTGCCCTTCTCCGGAGACTCAGGGCGCTTACAATCTTTGGAGCACAATCCAGTTTTAATAATACAATTTTAATAATTGTATTTCTACTTTTATTGTACGCCGCTCTGAGTCCCTAGGGAGAGAGGGCGGCATATAAGTCCAATAAAAGTAAAGTAAATTTATTTTCTTTTTCCTGCTCCCAACGATCAGCTGTTCCAACGATCAGCTGTGCCGGGATGCCCCTCACTGTCTTACTGCTCTGCCCAGGCTTCCCTGAGGCCCAGGACGCAAAAATGGGTGCACGTGTGTGTGTGTGTGCTGTGCCCACTCCCTGCGATCCGTTCTTTGCCTTCATGGCATTGGACCGGGATACTTGCAGGAAACCCTGCTGCCGATAACGACTTCCCGACGCCCAGTACGCTCCCACAGGCAGGGTCTCCTGGTGGTGCCATCAGCTAGGCAGTGTTGGCTGGCAGCCCCCAGGAATAGGGCCTTCTCTGTGGGGCCACCACCCTGGAATCAGCTGCCCCTGGAGCTCCGGGTGGCCCCGGACCTCCGATCCGTCCGCCGTGGCCTAAAAACTTGGCTATTTCAACTGGCCTACTCAGACTGATGGGGAGGGGGGAGGGTTTTTAAATGGGTTAATGTTTTTAGCTTACGATTATGAGATTCCCTGGGTTTAATTTATTTTTAACATTTGTATTGTATGTTTTTTAGTATTGTAAGCTGCCCTGAGTCCTTCGGGAGGTAGGGCGGCATATAAATCTCATAATTAAATTAAATTAAATTAATTAATTTAAATTCTAGGGGGAAAAAACACCCCCCCCCAGAAAGCTTTCCTGAGGCCTAGGAGGAGGCCCAAAAATGGGGGGGGGTGTTTTGCTGCAAAAAAAAGCCACGCCCACCCAATCACATGGCCACAACCACCTAGCCACGCCCACAGAACCGATTGTTAAAAAACTTGAATCCCCACCCCTGCCTGTAACATCGACCGGTCCGAGTTGCAGGTGTTGTATGAATGAAACCAAGCTGGGCCAAAGCTCCTTGTGAAAAGTTTATTCTCCTTAGGCCAAATCCTGTGAGGAGAGGGAGAGGAAAGCGGGCGGGGAATCTGTTTTTCCTCCGCATCAGTTATGTCTCATCCTGAATTGTGTAGATCACCAAATCGTTACGGAGCGCCGCCTGCCGACACCTCCGGTCGCCTGGCAGCCACCCGCTGGCCAAGGCCACTTTGTGCTTGCGAAGCTTGTACAACAAAGTGACCAAATCCTGCTCCGTTTGCCCGAGGGATCTCAGGCTGGATTGCATGTTGCAGTGGCGCCGAGGAGGAGACCAATCGTGGGCCGGGATCCTACGCCAGTCTCTGATCTGCAGATCAAAATAAACAGGGAAGCAGATGCTGCCTTTAAATAAACACGGGATTTCAACGGGGGATCGATTGTTGGTGGGTCAGGGAATTATCTTTCTTTTCTTGGCATGTGGTCTATACCAAACCATCCTGGATTATTATTTTTTTTCTCTTTTAATCTTTGGACATTCAGGGTTTACAGATTAACAGAGTTGGAAGGGACCTTGTAGGTCATCTAGTCCAACCCCCTGCCCAAGCAGGAGACCCTGCACCATTTCTGACAGAGGGCAGTCCAATCTCTTCTTGAAAGTGGGATGAAGCTCCCACTTCTTCCGAGGGCAATTTCTGTTCCCTGGGTTGATTGCTTTCACTGTCAGAAAATATCTCCTTATTCCTAGGTTGAATCTCTCCTTGATCAGTCCATTGTTCCTTGTCTGGCTTTCAGGTGCTTTGGAGAATAGCTTGATCCCCTCCTCCTCTCTGGGGCAGCCCCTCAAATATTGGAAGATGCTCTCCTGTCTCCCCTGGTCCTTCTCTTCCCTAGACTAGCCAGGCCCAGTTCCTGCAACCTTTCTTCATATGCAAGAAAGCACAAAAATGCTGAATGCAGGGCCTCTCTTAAGCCCTGCCAGTGTTGTTTTTCACTTGAATGTTTCTGGTCTGATCATGTTACTTAGTTGGGAAATGAAATGTCTGCATGAAAACAACCCAGCTCAGAGAACTCCAAGGTTCAACCGCAGTTTAGCCCTGAGCTACAGAGAATCTCTGCTATGTCCCAAGGAGAATGAGGTTGTGGAGCTTGTGCACACATCACACCTGTTCCTACAACACCACTGACATGATCATCCTCTCTAGGGGACGATTATCCATCCATCCATCATCTACATTTGTCTGTCTGTCTGGCCATCCATCCACCTACCCACCCATCCATCCATCCATCCCTCTGTCATCTCTCTATCTATTATCTATCATTATCTTTTTATCTATCTATCTATCTATCTATCTATCTATCTATCTACCTACCGTGTTTCCCCGAAAATAAGACATTGTCTTATATTTTTTTTGGCTCCCAAAAACACACTAGGTCTTATTTTCGGGGTAGGTCTTATATATTTATGGTGCCAAATAGTGGGTGTGAGTGTGTAGGGGGTGTTTCATGGTGCACGTGTTGCTCCCGAAAAGTCTTCCTGGAACTGGAGATTTAGACTAGGTCTTATTTTGGGGTAGGTCTTATATTAGGCAGGTTTGAAAATAGTGCTAGGTCTTACTTTTGGGGTAGGTCTTATTTTCGGGGAAACACGGTGTCTATCTATCTATCTATCTATCTATCTATCTATCTATCTATTCCATCTATCCAGTCTGTCTGTCCATCCATCCATCCATCCATCCATCTCATTTCTCTCTCTCTAATATCTAATCATCCTGTCTATCCTCCATCCATCCATCTCCCTCTCTCTCTCTCTCTATCTAATCTATCTAATCTATCCATCTATACTGTCTATCCTGTCTGTCTGTCTATATCTATCTAATCTATCTATCTAATCCAAGGATCTTCAAACTTGGCAAGTTTAAAGACTTGTGGACTTCAACTCCCAGAATTCCTGAGCTAACATGACTGGAGAAGGAGGAATTCTGGGAGTTGAAGTCCACAAGTCTTAAAGCTGTCAAGTTTGAAAACCCCTGATCTAATCCATCCATCCATCCATCCATCCATCCAATCAGCTATCTATCTATCTATCTATCTATCTATCTATCTATCTCTATCCATCCATCCATCCATCCATCCATCCATCATCTATCTTCCATCATCTGTCTATCATCCATCCATCCCCATCCCTGTGTCCTGTCTCTCCAGGGCCCCCGTCTCTCCCTCCCCCAGGACTCACGGCAGCTTCCTTCGGCCTTGGCGGGCTGCACCACTCCCCGGTGAAGTCATCCAGGATCCAGACCAGCCCGTAAAAGCCGGCCAGTGTCAGGAACCACAGCAGCAGCCTCTGTCCCAGCAGTTCAGAGGGGAGCTGCAAGTCTTGCTCATCCTGGGCCCTCTTGTGGCTCTCATCGGAATCGCTCAGGACCAAAGTGGGGCCTGGCCAGCCCAGCAGGCAGGAAAAGGCCAGCCTGAGAAGGGAGCTGCCCTCCTGGGGAGCCATTCAGTCATGCTGGGTTCTGTTGGGCTCTCAGCTGGGTGTGAACTAGCTGTGACATCACAAACCCCTGGAGAGGTGAGCTGCCAGGCCACTATTTCCCAACCTAGGATGAATGGACTTCAACTCCCAGAATTCCCCAGGCATGTGCTGACTGCATGTATGAATCAACCCCAGAATTCCCAGACAGCATAGGTGGACTTCAACTCTCAGAATTCCCTAGTCAGCATTGGTGGACTTCAATTCCCAGAATTCCCCAGGTAGCATAGGTGGACTTCAACTCCCAGAATTCCCTAGTCAGCATAGGTGGACTTCCAGAATTCCCTAGCTAGCATGTGTGAACTTCAACTCCCAGATTTCTCTAGGTAGCATAGGTGGACTTCAACTCCCATAATTCCCTAGCTAGTGTGTATGAACTTCAACTCCCAGAATTCCCTGATCAGCATGTATGAACTTCAACTCCCAGAATTCCCCAGACAGCATAGGTGGACTTCAACTCTCAGAATTCCCTAGTCAGCATAGGTGGACTTCCAGAATTCCCTAGCAGCATGGTGGACTGAATTCCCTAGTCAAACTTCCAGATTTCTCCAGGTAGCATAGGTGGACTTCAACTCCCAGAATTCCCTAGCTAGTGGGTGTGAACTTCAACTCCCAGAGTTCCCTAGTCAGCACATGGGGAATTCTGTTCTGAATAAAATAAAATTATTCTGCCTCTCATATCTGCATCCTCTTCAGGTGTCCCTCCCAGCAAGAATAAAAATTTTAAAAAAATTGCACTTTGGGCCACTGTTTGTCTTCCTCTGCCACTACATGACCAAAAGATGGAATACTTCACCATGATACCCCCAAAAATTATAATAATGCTGAGAACTTCAAGGGTGAAAAGAAGAGAATGAAGTTGATGAGATCTGGAGGCTAAACTGTATGATGAATGGTTGTGGGAACTGAGAAACTCTAATCTAATGCAGAGAAAGACTAGGGGGGACATGATAGCAGTGTTCCAATTTTTGAGGGACTGCCACAAAGAGGAGGGGGCCAACTTATTTTCCAAAGCACCAGAAGGCAAGAGAAGAAGCAATGGATGGAAACTGATCAAGGAGAGACGCAACCTGGAATTGAGGAGAAACTGCCTATCAGGGAGGACAATTATCCAGTGGAACAGCTCGCCACTAGAAGTTGTGGGTGCTCCATCACTGGAGGTTTTAAAGAGGAGATTGGGCAACCACTTGTCTGAAATGGTATGATCTCCTGCTTGAGCAGGGGGTTGGACTAGAAGACCTCCAAGATCTCCAACTCTATTCTACGGTTCAAGATGAGAGCCAAGTTCAACAAAATTCCTTCAGGTGGATAATCCTGGCCCTTGCACGGTTGATGTTTTGTTAGCACCAACTTGGGTTTTGCTGTCCATAAACCCTGGTTTACAGTTCGGCTCTGCATCGCATGCAAAACCATGGCTAAAACAAATCATGGCTTATCGGCAGCTGCCTGGAATGGGGTTGTTTTAAGCCGATCCACCAAGACAAAAAAAGGTGTAAGGCCAAAATGGAGTAATCTGGTGCAGGCAGGGGTGGGCTTCAAAAATTGGTCCTCTGCCCAGTTGCTGGGTGGGCGTGGCCATGGTGGGCATGGCCTAGTCAGCCTCCTGCACCACAGGGGGCTTTTCACCTCCCGGCTCCGAGGCTTTCCCCGAGTCTCCAGGAAGGCAAAAACAGCCAAACTGGGCTCCCGAGGCCCTCAATGGAGGCCTATTTTTCGCCCTTCCCGAACCTCTATGCAGGCCTTGAACTTAGCATCCAAAACAGGCTGCATGGGGACACTGGGGAGGGGAGGGTGTGGCTAATCATGCCTCTGGCTGGCCCCGCCCCCCTGCCCATCCCTCTCCCCTGCTCCGAGTCAGTTCTTATCGCGCATGTGCAACATTGCGTGCATGCCCGACATTGCTCACTGCGTTCACTCCTTAAGGTACTTTTTTCCCCTCCCGATGATCAGCTGTTCCTGTGATCAGCTGTTCCAGGATTCCCCTCGCTCGCTTACTGCTTCGCCCCGGAGGCTTCCCTGAGGCCCAGGAAGAACCCCCCCGCCCCACCTCCATTTTTTGCCTTCCTGGGCCCCTGGGAAGCTTCCTGGGAGCAAAAACATCCCCGCCAGGAGGCTTCCCTGAGGCCCAGTAGGCCCCAAAAATGGGGGGAGGGTTTGCTGACAAAATAAGCCAGGCCCACCATCACATGGCCACACCCACCTAGCCACACCCACAGAACCGGTTGTTACAAAATTGTTTTTTTAAGAACTTTATTTACATAAATTAAGAAAGACATACAAACTTTAAGACTGCTAAAAAAGATTCACTCAATTAGTTATATCTTAAAGATAAGAATGGTAGTGTATTTTTCACATTCGCATACAATATATGAGTGTTAATGATGATGCGCCAGATTTTGGTTAATAATGATTATCAGGACTTATCCAATTCGATATAAAATGTAAATAATGGTGTTTTTTTAGCAGTTTTAAAGGTTGTTACAAAATTTGAATCCCACCCCTGGATTCGCCAAACCAGCTACTAAAAATGATAAAATGAGCTACCGGTTCACCCGAACCGGTGCAAACCGGTAGCAGCCCATCCCTGGGTATGGCTAAACCTTAGAATCGCGACCCCCAGCGTGTGCATCCCAATCTCACAGGGTTGTTGCCTGGCACATCCACAACCACCCCGGGGCCACTTTGAATCTGGACCATACACAAAGGGCACAATTTCTCCCACGTGGTGCCCGTCCACTCTCAATACTTTTTATTTCCCGTTATCTAATCTTCTTTCCTGTCGCTCACTCCTCCACGATATCGTAGACGGCCAAATTAAAGGCCTTGTTGTTCTCTCGGACCCGCTGGCAGGCGGGGGATTTGCAGCCGCGGTGGCGAGTGATGAGGCCGGCCTTGTGGTTGCGGACCAGGGTCATGAGTTTGACCAGTTCCTGCTCCATCCGTGAGAAAGTCTGCAGGAGACGGGTTTTCAGCTCGTCTGAAGCAACCTGGGCATCTAGCTGCTGCGGAAGGGACAGAAGAAGAGCAGAAAAGAGATTTTTTTTTTTAATTCAGTGGAGTGGAGACAGTTGCAGGCTGCAAATTTTTTAACAATCGGTTCCCTGGCTGGGTAGGCATGGCCGGTTGGTCATGTGACTGGGTGGGTGATGTCACTCATCACACCCAGCCCCGCCTCCCAGCCATTGGCCCAAAGGATTTAGCCAGTTGGGGCTAATCCTGCCCATTTTTCGGCCTGTTTTGGGGGCATTTTCAGGCTGTTTTTGTGCCATTTTTTGTGCTGTTTTGGGGCCATTTTGGGCCATTTTTGTCCCATTTTTGGGCTGTTTTCAGGTTGTTTTTCAGATCAATTTTGGACCATTTTTCAGACTGTTTTCAGGCCATTCTTGGGCTGTTTTCAGGTCATGTTTGGGCTTCTTTTCAGACTGTTTTGGGGCTATTTTCAGAATGATTTTGTGCCGTTTTGGGGCCATTTTCTGGTTGTTGTTGGGGTTTTTTGCTGTTTTCAAGCCATTTTTGGTCCAGGAAACAGCCTGAAAAAGGCCCAAAAACCAGGCCATTTGGGGGCCATTTTTCAGGTTGTTTTTGTGCCATTTTGGGGCCATTTTCTGGTTGTTGTCTTTTTTTGCTGTTTTCAGGCCATTTTTGATCCAGAAACCAGCCTGAAAATGCCCCCAAATTGGCCTAAAATGCCCCCAAACCGAGGTCATTTTGGGGCCATTCTTCAGGCCATTTTTGGCCTCAAAAATGGCCAAAACAACCCCAAAAATGGACTGAAAATGGCCCCAAAACAGATTGAAAACAGCCCAAAAATGGCCTGAAAACAGCCCAAAAAATCAGGCTGAAAAATGGGCAGGGATGGGGCCAGCCAGTGGTGGGATTTGCCAGTTCGCCAAACTCCGCCTAATCTGAACTACCGGTCCGCCAGAACTGGTGCGAACCGGCAGAAGATCCGAGAGAGGCAAGAAACGAGCAAAAATGTCCCTTGTTCTCAGGGATGCCATGGTTTAGAATGGTGTTTTCACAAATTTGGTGAGTTTTTAAGCTGTGTGGACTTCAACTCCCAGAATTCCCCAGCCAGTCATGTCGGCTAGGGAATACTGGGAGTTGGAGTCCACAAGTCTTAAAAGTTACCAAATTTGGAGAATCCTGTTCTAGAAGAGTGGGGTTTTTTCCCCAAAGTTGCTGACTTTAGTCTGTGCGGACTTCAACTCCCAGAATTCCTCCAACTAGCTGGGGAATTCTGGGAGTTGAAGTCCACAAGTTGCTAAATTTGGAGAATCCTGTTCCAGAAAAGTGTTTTTAAGCTGTGGACTTCAACTCCCAGAATTCCCCAGCCAGTCCGACCAACTAGGGAATTCTGGGAGTTGGAGTCCACAAGTCTTAAAAGTTACCAAATTTGGAGAATCCTGTTCTAGAAAGTTGCTGTCTTTAGGCTGTGCGGACTTCCTCCAACTTGCTGGAATACAATGGAATACAGGTAGTCCTCAACTTATGACAACGGAGGCCAACATTTCTGTCGTTAAGCGAGGCATTTGTTAAAGTGAATATTGCCCCGTGTTATGACCTTCTTTGCCACCGTTAAGTGAATCACTATAGTCGTTAAGTCAGTGACATGGTGGTTAAGTGAATTTGACCTTGCTTGTCAGAACACGATCCTTCCAATGAGCGAAGTCAGCGAGAAGCCAGATTCGCTTAAGAACTGTGTCACTGACTTAACAACCGCAGCGATTCGCTTAACGATGGTGGCAAGAAAGGTTGCAAAATGTGGGGGAGGGAACTCAACCACAGTCTTGCTCAGCGACAGAAACATTAGGCTCAACTATGGATGTAAGCCAACTGCCTATGTTTATTTGTTGGCCACCCCATCTCACCTCACCAAGAGAATCCGGACCGCTTCCCCCACCCAATGGCCAAACGGGGCCCCAGGCACCACTTCTCCCCCCCCGGGCCCTTCAAGTCCTGGGCCCTTCACCTTGGATGTTCTCCTGCATTCCGGACTTTGCTTCCGGGTGAGCAACTTCATCGCCAGCGCCAGCACCAGGGCCACCACCATGGCCGAGCAGACCGCCAGCCACTCCCACACCAGGGAGAGGGGCCCTTCTGCATCCTGCCCACTGGCTATGCCTTGGTGCGCGGCCGAACCGCCCTGGCACAGGCAGAAAAGGCAGAGGGGGCCACGCATGGTGGAGGCAGGAGTGCCCGAGTGGAGCCTGCAGCCCAACTGGAGGATGGACTGTGAAGTCACAGTTGGGGCAGCTGCTGTATTGGTTAGCAGGCTGAGTGACTCTTGGGGAGGTGTCTATCCTGCCAACCTCATTGGCTTTGGTGGGGGGGTGTCTCTGGGTGGGTTTGCCTTATCCTGGAGAAGGCCCCCTTTTGAATTGAATTCTTTATTGTCATTGTACGAATATACACGTCAACTAAAAAAAAATACTTCTTTGGTCTTTTTAGTTGCCAGCAGAAAGGGAGTGGGGAAAGCAGTGCATTCCTTAAATGCTTCAGATAATCATTTTGGCAGCCGAAGCTCTTGGCGCGCAAGATTATTACTGGAGAGCATGCTTGATGACTCTTGGCTATGGATGTGTCCCATTGGAGAATATACATCCAGGGCGTGGGGGAGGAAGACCAGGGTCAAGGCAGAAATGAATGATGTGTCTTAATATCAGCTGCAACCAGGAAAAAACCGACATATCAACCCTAATAAATCAATCTTTTTTACTCTGAGAGATGCAGCTAGAGACTTATGATATGAATGAGGGCGCATGTCAGAGTCCTGACAATACACAGTATACACATACAACGAAATTCACATAACACCCAGAGACCAGACCCAACACACACACACACACACACAATCCCCAAATTCCCCCCGCCCGCCAAAATTCCCTGTCCCCTAAAAACACACAAGCATCCATGCAACAGACCAAATAATATTGTCCAACAGTTCACTGATGGTGGTCCTTAAGTTTGTTGTTAAGTGCAATTATAGCTCTGGGATAAAAAACTGTTCAGAAAACGTGTGGTCTGAGTTTTAATTGCTCTGCATCTCTGCCAGAAGACAACAGTTCACAAAGATTGTGAGCAGAATGGGAAGAATCTGTTGTAGTTCGCCAGCAGCCTGTGCAGACGTAAGCAGAATCGGACAGTGGGGAAGAATGTGGACCAGTCCGGGAGTCTGGAGAGGGCTCGGACGAGGGTCCTGCGTCCGATGCAGAGGTGGGGCCAGGACCATCTGGGAGTGGGGCGCTGACTCCAGAGCCTCCGGAGTCTGGCAGCAGCGAGGCAGAGGCACAAGAGGAGCCTGTTCCCAGTGAACGTGTGCGCAGAGCTGCTAGAAGGTGAGAGCAGCTGAGACAAAAGGGGCAACTCGGGAGTAAGGCTGGAAGGTATAAAGGACAAGCAAAGGTGAGGAAACCTTTGCAGGAAGCAAAGTCATTCATTTGGTTCAGATTCGTTCTTGAAGCTCTTTGTACTTCGGTTGGTCTTTTTAATCTAGTTCATTTGACACTTCTGATATTGGCAGCACTTCACAGGGCAGAAAGGTGGGTGCTTATCTTGAGGGACTGTTTGAGATCCATTACCAGCTGGGAATGAAAACAATTCCCAGCACTGCAATAAAACAAGACTTTGTTTTTAAAACAAGCGTCTGCGTAATTACGGTCTAGGAAGCCTTGCTCAGAACAGTGTCTCTGAGAATGTTGTGCGACTTCCTCCCACAGCGAGATGCAAAGATGTCGTCCAGGGCTGGTTAGCTGGAGCCCGATGATATTCTGGGCAGTTTTAAAGATTCTCTGTAGAGCCTTTTTTGTCCGCTCCAGAACTGCTCCCATCCCATGAAAGGATGCTATATGTCAGGACACTCTCAATGGTGCTGCAGTAGTTAGGACAGGAGATGCTGAGATAGATTGATCTTCCTGAGCATTTGCAGAAAGTACAGCCTTTTCTTCTGTGCCTACTTCACAAGCGTTTTCTGAGCCACAATTAGGTTTGGCCCATTTCATTGACACGTGGCTCTAGATCTTGTACAAAGTTAGCACCCATCCACCCTTCTAGAAGAATGAAATCTGATAGGAAATATTAAAAAGGGTCACGAGTCAGATTTAACAGATGATTTAACAGATGATCAGAGTTGGAAGGGACCTTGTAGGTCATCTCGTCCAACCCCCTGCTTGAGAGCAGGAGACGCTACATAATTCTGGGCAAAGGGCTGGCCAATCTTTTCTTAATCCTTTAAAACAGAGGTCTCCAAACTTGGCAACTTTTAAGACTTGTGGACTTCAACTCCCAGGATTCTGGCTGGGGAATTCTGGGTGTTGAAGTCCACAAGTCGTAAAGTTGCCAAGTTTGGGGACCCCTGCTCTAAAAGGATGTTAAGTGACCAGCTGTCTGCAAGGAGTCAGAACTGAAGACGCTTCTGGGATGAAAAGCGAAACATCTTCAAAGAAAAACCAGAAAGTCCAGTTGAGACAAAAAAAAAAGCACTTTTGCGACAACCAGGACCTGGGTGGCTTGAGAAGTTCTACAGACCTTTAATTTCTTCTTCAAAACCTCCAGTGATGGAGCAGCCACAACTTCTGGTGGCAAACTGTCCCACTGTTATGAAGTTTCTCCTTAATTCCAAGTTGCTTCTCTTTTTGGTTAATTTCCATCCATTGTTTCTTGTCTTGCCTCCTGGCGCTTTGGAAAATTAGGGGATCCCCTCTTCTTTGTGGCAGCCCCTCAAATATTGGAACACTACTATCATGCCCTCCCCAGACTTCTCCTCTGCATTAAACTAGCCATACCAAATTCCTTTATCCATTCTTCATATGTTTTTGTCTCCAGCCCTTTAATCATCTTAGTTGCTCTCCTCTAGACTCTTTCCAGAGTCCCAATATATATATGTATTTTGTAATGTGATGACCAAAACTGGGTGCAGCATTCTTGCTGTGGCCTCTTACATTTAGATAACAGAACAAAATAAAGGGATGGAAAGGGACCTTGTAGGTCATCTAGTCTAACCCCCACCCCGCCAAAGTAGGAGACTGCATACCATTCCAGACTGGTGGCTGTCCAGTCTTTTCTTAGACACTTCCAGTGATGGAGTCCCTACATCTTCTGAAGGCAAGCTGTTCCTCTGATTCTTTGTGATCACTGTTAGTAACTTCCTCCTTAGTTCTCAATTCTTACTCCTTAAGTTGCTTCTCTCCTTGATGAGTTTCCATCCGTTGCTTCTTGTCCTGCCTTCTGGGGCTTTGGAAAGTAAGGGGACCCCCTCTTCTTTGGGGCAGCCCCTCAAATCCTGGAATTCTGCTATTGGATCACCTCAGAGTCCTTCTTTTGTCTAGACAAGCCAAACCCATATCTTGCAGCCGCTCTTCCTATGTTTTTTTGTCTCCTGGCCTTTAACCATGTTAAGTTGGTCTTCTTCGCATATTTTCCAAAGTCTCACCGTCTTTTTTTTTTTAATAATGTGGGGACCAAAACGGGATGCAGGATTCCAAGTGTGGCCTTTTTACGTTTAGATAACAACAGAACAGAACAACAGAATTGCAGAGGGACCTTGAAGGTCATCCAGTCCAACCCCGCAACCTCCCCTATGGAGGAGACCTTGCCTACACCCTGTCTGGCAGGCAGATGGGCAGTCCAGTCTCTTCGGGAAAGCTTCCCGTTTTCCCCAAACCGAACAAAATCCGCCTCTTCCATTCCGTACAAAAGGGAGTCTCTCCTGTGGCGGGGGGGGGGAGAGAGACACTGCCCCCCCTACCCTCAAGCAATCCCTCCCCTCTCTCCCCCCCCTCCCCGCAGCCATTCCCACGTGCAACGCGCGTCCACTTCTGGTCGTGGGAACGCCTCCTCGGCCTGGCTTTTTGGGAGGGAGGGAGGGAGGGGACGGGCCTGTCCTCGCCCACCCCTCACCCCCCAAGTCACGTGAGCCCGAGGGAGCCCAACATGGCGCAGTCCTAAGCAGCTTCACTCCGCCCGGGAGGTTTAAGGCAGAGGAAAAAAGGAGAAAGAAAGAAAAAAAGGAAGCAGGGGGCAGAGAGAGAGAGAGAAGAAGAAGAAAAAGGGCGGGGGTCGTTGCATTGCACGAGTAGGAATCCAGGCCGGTGAGTTGGGGGGCTGGGGAGGGGGAGAGCTTGATGCTGCAATGGCCGAGGGTCGGGGTGCAAAAGCCCCCCCCTCACAAACACCCCCACCCCCTTCGCAAATTGACCCACATTGGGGCGTGGGCCTCGCGTCCCTCCGGTGCAATCCGGATTCGCAACGGAGCAGCGGCTGGGGCTTTGCTCCGGGACTGCGGGACCCATCATCCTCTCCCCCGGTCTCCCCCGCGCTGCATGCACCTCCCCCTCCCTCTTTACCTTTGCATCCGCTCCCCCCATTTCCCTCCTTTCAGTGCAAAGTTTGAGGGGCGCCCCACGGGAAAGCGTGACCCGCGTGCAAGTAAGGGGCCTCGACCCTCCAAAGACAAGGCCGACTTGAGATTCCATCATCCTCAGCCAGGCGGGTGTGGGAGGATGGAAGCAGCTCTGTGGACACACACACACACACACACACACACACACACACACACACACGAGAATAAGGTGGAGAGGGAGCTGGGGAGGAGGGGTCCTTGGGCTAAGCTGGGCCCAGGTGTGAAAGGGTTTTAATTTGGGGTCAGCCTTGGGTTGAGGGTCAGGGGGTCCCCCCATAATTGGGTTTCTGCACACACACACACAGCCAATTGAGTTGGTCTAGTACAGCGTCCCTCAGTCTTGGCAACTTGAAGCTATGTGGACTTCAACCCCCAGAATACCCCAGCCTGCATGATTTCAGATGGGTGGATTGCATTTCCCAGAGTTCCCCAGCCAGCATGTTTTAAGATGGGTGGACTTCAACCCACAGAATTCCCCAGCCAACATGCTTTAAGATGGGTGGACTGCATTTCCCAGAATTCCCCTGCCAGCATGCTTTAAAATGGGTGGACTGCATTTCCCAGAATTCCCCTGCCAGCATGCATTAAGATGGGTGGACTTCATTTCCCAGAATTCCCCTGCCAGCATGGTTTAAGATGGATGGACTTCATTTCCCAGAATTCCCCAGCCAGCATGCTTTAAGATGGGTGGACTGCATTTCCCAGAGTTCCCCAGCCAGCATGCTTTAAGATGGGTGGACTGCATTTCCCAGAATTCCCCAGCCAGCATGCTTTAAGATAGATGGACTTCATTTCCCAGAATTCCCCAGCCAGCATGCTTTAAGATGGGTGGACTGCATTTCCCAGAATTCCCCAGCCAGCATGCTTTAAGATGGATGGACTTCATTTCTCAGAATTCCCCAGCCAGCATGCTTTAAGATGGGTGGACTGCATTTCCCAGAGTTCCCCAGCCAGCATGCTTTAAGATGGGTGGACTTCAACCCCCAGAATTCCCCAGCCAGCATGTTTTAAGATGGATGGACTTCAACCCACAGAATCCCCCAACCTGCATGATTTCAGATGGGTGGGTTTCAACCCCCAGAATTCCCCAGCCAACATGCTTTAAGATGGGTGGGCTGCATTTCCCAGAATTCCCCTGCCAGCATGGTTTAAGATGGGTGGGCTGCATTTCCCAGAATTAAAATGGGTTGGGAAAGGAAGGCCTCAGTTCACACAACACATAATGACTGAATCAACCTGTTTTCTCGGTTCGTACAACACCCTGAACAAGCCCAAAAGACCAGTGCAGCAAACTAATGCAACACAACCACCCTTAACCAAGATCAAAACAAACCAGCCTGGGCAGGGGCAGTCTTGTTCAACTGACCAGGGATAAATGTAATGTCTGAACGTCTTTAGATTCACTCTTGTCCCTCCTCTTCCTTCCTTCCAAGGGATTCCTGGCAGGTGGGGGCCACCATGGTGAAGATCTTCGTCGGGGGGCTTTCTCCTGTGGTCACAGCCGAAGAGCTGCGGAAACTGTTTGAGCAGTACGGCCAAGTCAACGAGTGCGACATTTTGAAGAATTTTGCCTTCGTCCACATGGAGAAAGAGGACGAGGCCCACCAGGCCATCAGCACCCTACACAAGAGCGAATTCTACGGCACCCACTTGACCGTGGAATACGCCACCTCCAAGATCCGCAACGCCACCAAGATCTACGTGGGGAACGTCTCGGCCAAGGCCACCACCGCCCAGATCCGCCAACTCTTTGAGCGCTTCGGCAAAGTGGTGGAGTGCGACATTGTCAAGAACTTCGCCTTCGTCCACATGGCCAAAGAGCGGGAAGCCATGGATGCCATCTTGCATCTCAATGACACCCCGCTGGAGGATCAGAAAATTTTTGTCACCCTTTCCAAGAGCAATAGTTCCCTCCGGGCCACCAAAGGGGCCTCCGTGCCCACCCCACCCACCCCGACATCCAGCTACTATTTCTCCAGGGGACGTGTGCCCACAGCACCGGCCACCTATTCGCCCTACTGTGCCCGTGGCTGGTACGATCGGGAGTATTGTGATCAGTACACGTACGAGCTCTACGACCGAGCGCGAGCGGCATACGACCGAGCCCTCCCCTCGGCCCCAGCGGCCTACAGAGAAAGGAGCCCCGTGGGGCGGAGGACATCTACCCCTACTGCCGTAGTGGCCCAATACGCTGACCCCTATGCTGCGGTGGCGGCTGCAGCGGCCGCCGCCATGGCTGCAGCAAACCAGACGTACAGCCAAGCCTACAGCCAACCTGGATACGCCGCCACGTCGGCTGCTGCCACGTACTCTCAGTACAGTCTAGGAACTGCCTACAATGTGGCGGAGTACTACGAGAGGTACGCCAGCGCTTACGCTGACCAGTATGCCCAGACGTTCTGAGGGCGCTGCACCCTTCCAGTTGTAAGTGTTCAGAGCTGCTCGGTTGGGGGGGGGTTTCAGGGAAGGGAGGTGGGAGGGAGGGAGGGACGAGGGGTACTCTTCCTATGGGTGAAAATGCAACATGGCTTTGTGGACCAGCAGGAGGGGATGGTTTCGTGCAAGTGGTAGGCGCACACGTGGTCCTGAATGAAATCCATGGGTGGAAATGGCACACTGCCGACAAATGCAGCTTTATTACGCATATTGTGCTTGTGTGCTGCTGGTGCAAATGGCGATGCACGCGCATGGCATCCTGCCGCTTCTGCGGCCCGGTTCCCGAACAGCTCAAGGCCCAGGACTTGGGGACCTCTGATCTAGGAGTGAGAGAAGCAAAGGGCCCCCACAAGGCAGTGTGTTTATACCCAGCCTGCTTGTGGGTCCACATTCGTGTCCATCCGCCTTTCGTGGAGGTGGGAAAACCAGCCTCTGTCCAGGAATGGGAGCACACGGTTATGTTGACCCCCTTCTCCCCAAGTCTGGGAAGAAATGCCTCGATGTACAACCCCAAGCAAGTCCCCAGATTCTCTAACTAAGCAAGGCAGCTGTTTAAGTGAGCTGGGCCCCATTTTACAACCATGTTGGCCACTGCAGTTGTTTAAAGATAACATGCGGTCATTCAATGAAACTGGCTTCTCCCATTGACCTGCTGGGAAGGTTGGAAATGGTGGCCATCAATCAACCAGGGGTCTCCAACCTTGGCAACTTTAAGCCTGGCGGACTTCAACTCCTTCAACTGGCTGGGGAATTCTGGGAATTGAAGTCCACCAGGCTTAAAGTCGCCAAGGTTGAAGACCCCCTGCTCTGAACCATCCTAAACATAGGCTCGATACTGTAACCATCATATGTTTAACCCTCATAAATACAGGCCGGATGTCAAGCCCTGGGATTTTGATCACGTAACCCTGGGGATGCTGCAACGGACGAGTGAAAGCCAGTCATAAGTCTGGGGTTTTTTTCAGTGCCGTTATAACATTGAACGGTCATTAAAGGAACAGTTGTAGGTTGTAGGTTGAGGTCCTGGCTGAGGGAGAACTGTAGTTCAATTGTTTCCAGAGATACTAGGTGCTCCCCTCTTGTTCCTGCCCCCCCCAGTGTGGTATCCCACAAGCAACCACCTTGTTTCCAGACAGACACAGTGGTGGGATTCAAC
>CM019166.1:5347223-5365189 GCA_009733165.1 Naja naja
ATTGAAGGAGAGGCAAGCATTCCTGAAATGGACATGAATCTGAAAGGACCAAAGCTAGGAAAAGACCTGGGTATTTCTGGTGAGATTAAAGCTCAAGATGGATGTTGGCATGCCAGATGTTGGTGTCGGTGGATTTGAAGGGAAGTTTCAGATGCAAAAGCCTTCAGGTCTAGACGTCAGTCTAACAGCTCCAGATGTTGACATGAAAGGGCCGAAAGTGAAGATGACTTCGGAAGGAGGCATCTCTGAACCTGAGGTGGACATCAATCTGAAAGGACCAAAGATCAAAGGAGATTTTGGCATTTCTGGTAGCATGACATCCCCCAAGGTGGAAGGCTCTGGAGGTGCTAAACTTCCTGCATGAAACTTCCACAGTTTGCCGTCATGGTGAAGGTGGCAGCATTTCAGGACCACAGATCAAAGGACCTGAAGTTGACTTTGATTTGAACATGAAAGGACCAAGTTTGAAAGGAGACGCCCAGTTTGCTACCGACTTGAAAGGTCAACACATTGGGCTAGAAATGCCAGGCATGAAGGTTTCTGGCCTGACTTGGACACTGGCTCCCAGATATCTGTCTGAGAGGACCTTCTCTCAATGTCTCAGGTCCAAAGGTTTCTGAGCCGGACTTTGATGTCAATCTGAAAGGGCCCAAGTCCAAAACACCAGAGCTACACATGGGCGCCAAAGGGACAGGGGACTTTCACTTTTCTGGACCAAAGATAGGGGGTGATCTCAGTGGTCCCAAATTAGGTATCAAAGGTCCTTCTGTTGGGATGGATGCTCCACAAGGCCATTTAGAAAGTTCACCTGGGAAGGTGTTCTTCCCTAAAATGAAAATACCCAAATTTGTGGTGGCAGGGCAGGAACCGGTGGGAAGAGAAGTCGGAGTCGATGTTGAGTTTCCCCAACCGCCACAAGCAAGTCTCCACGTTGAGGCAGGCACGGTTGAGCTGGAAGAACCTGACCTGAAATTGAAGAAATCTAAAATCAAAATGCCCAGGTTTGCCTTCTCCAAACCCAAAGTCAAGGGAAGTGTGGGCTCCCCAGAGGTCTCAACATCTGGGGCCGGAGTTGAAGGAGAGCTCAAAGCAAGTTTAGGGTCCTTAGAAGGTGAAGTGGAAGTAGGGGAAGCAGCCGTCTCGCCCAAAGGAAAGTTCTCCTTCTTTAAGACCAAAAAGTCTCGGCACCGGTCATCCTCGTTTAGTGATGAGCACTCCTCACACTCCACCCCGACCGGCACGCTGGAGCACGAAGGAGACAAAGGCAAGCATGCCAAGATCAAATTTGGCACTTTTGGCGGGATAGGGTCAAAAAGCAAAGGGTCTTACGAGGTCACGGGAAGCGACGACGAGGCAGGGAGAACACAAGGCAGCGGAGCCTCCTGAGTCCAAAAATCTCGACTTTCCTCGTCAGTCGAAAGTAATGAAAGTGGGACAAAAGCCGCTTTCCGAGTGCCGGTAGTTGAGTTGACGGTGGCAAAAAAGAAAGAGTAGTCCAGGAAAATGCTTGTGTACATAATGCCCCTTCCTGTACATAAGGTCCCTCTCGCCCCATGGCCTCTCCTTCTCCCTCTGTATATATATATTTTTCCTCCTGGCTTCAAATACTTTGCAATGAAACAGGTGGTCTACAGTGAAATAGTAGGGTTTGAGAGCAAAGTGATTCCTGTTTTACTGTGAATAGGGCAGGTTCCACTGAAAGATTTCTATCTTCCAGAGATGTAAAACAATTCCAAACTGATACAGTGGCATCCGTGCCCATCAGGTGATGGTGAGCAGTTTATATATCATTGGCACGATTTTCATGGCGAGGCCACGGCATGTGGCATTGTGGAGCCCACCAGAAATTTCTGATCCTTTGTTGGGGTCGTGAATATCCCCAAATTCTTCCCAAGTGGTCTTGGTGGAATTGCCAAAAACACACCTTTTTTTTAAACAAAGAAAAACTTTTTTTAAAAAAAAAGCAGCAAATGCCTTAAAACAAACAGCGGCAAGGTTTGTCGGCTGTATCAGTTTGAATTCATTCAATATAGAATTCCTCCCAGATATACAGATGAGCAAACAGGCAATTTTTTTGCAGACGGAGAAGTGACGAATTTTGAAAAGCCTGGATTATGTGATATTTAAAGCTGTGCCGTAAGGAAGGTAGATGTACAGTTTTTTGGGAGTATTTTGGATGATTTTTCTCTTCTGTTCAGGCATAGGGTTGTGCTTTGTATGCTATAAGAGCTTTCTGTTTACCCAAGCAAGCTTTGATTGAGATATATATATATATATTTCAATTCACTGAGTATCTTCAGTGTTGATCCATGAAAACGTGTTAATTTTAAACTACTAGGGGTTTATTTTTATTTTATTTTTTGCTTTTACCTGCAGGGGGCTAAAATGTTTTATCCTTTAAAATTATGGTTTTATGAAAAGAAACACTGCACATATACAGAAGCAAGTAAGATGTGTCGAATTCAACAAAGATGACTTTTCACTTGTTTGGCAAAATGACTAAACCAACTGCAACCAAATATCCACATGTAATTTATTTGTTGTTCAAAAGATACATTGTTGTTGCAAAATAATTCAAGCTACAATTTACGACATCATCTTAATTGTTTCTGTATATTTCTTATTTTGTAAAAAAAAAAAGAAATTCTCTCAACTGAGGAACAAATATTTTTGTCATTAATTCCTCTGACAGGTGCAAATTGTTATCTTTGTCATTAACTGTACCTTGATTATAAAACAAAACAAATACAAAGAAAACTATTTTTCAGCACTTTAACGGCAAATTAATTGAGAATGTATGGAAACCGATCTTGTAAAATGCAAATAAACTGTTTATTAACCTTTTAACCGCTGTGCTTTTTCTGGGTTCTTTTGTTGTTCACTTCCAAATATATATATATATATATATATATATATATATATATATATATAAATGTATATGTATATATATGTATGTATATGTATATATATGTATGTATGTATATGGTCTTGGTGTATTCGGTCTGTCCCTGTAAGATTGAGAATACCTGGCAATGTTTACAAAATCTCATCCGTCATCTTCAGGTTGGTGTCTTCAGCTTTGTTTCCTGGAGAGTGTGATCGCTGTTATTCTTTAAACACTTCCTTCTAAGAATCTGTTGAAGATTAAGTTTTGATGATGATCGATTGCAATGTTAGCATATTTTGGACAAGACCAATACAAAGACCACATACCTTTACCCGTGAAAATCTATGAAAAAAAAAAAAAATATATATATATACACACGTCTTGGTGTATTCGGGTCTTGTCCCGTGTAAGATTGAGAATACCTTGGCAACGTTTCGACGAAATCTCATCCGTCATCTTCAGGCTGGTGTCTTCAGCTTTGTTCTCCTGGGAGAAGTATATATATATATGTATATATGTATATGTATATATATATGTATATATGTATATATATATATGTATATATGTATATATAAATATACCTTCCAGGTTGTGACCAAATTGTCCTAATAAGCTGGAAAGTCAGTTTGATATATTTACAGACTAGTTTGATACCTCTGCTTTGTTATGAAACTATGTGATCAGGCTTAGTTTTTTGGGGAAGAAAATAAGGGAGGGGGAAATCTGCCTCTGCTTACCAGCATCCATCGGTATTCATCTGGCTAGCGTCCTGTCAAATGTGAGAGTTGAGGTCTGTTTGGAAACTGAAATAGTATTTGCTATGTGAGCAAGACAGCAAGGAGCCTGGGCGTGGCTTAGCTCAACTGTTCTGTACTAAAGCTGCTTGGTGCTGTGAAACTGAAACTCCTCTGCTTGTGTTTTGCATTTGGAAGAGATTTCTTTTCAGGTGGGGAGGGGGAGTAGAACTCCTTGGCATCAGAGCGTGTTAATAATAATAATAATATAGGCAATACTCTAAATGCTCTGATGGTCATTTGGAACAATCCTTTCTTAGTGAGCACCTAGAAGCCAAGAGGAACATAACATGCCAAATTTCAAGTATGTAGGCTTTACGGTTCTGGAGATTTTGTGATGATGCCTGAGTGGTATTTCTCTTTTATATATATATATATAGATTACAGATTAACAGAGCTGGAAGGGACTTTGTAGGTCATCTAGTCCAACCCCCTGCCCAAGCAGGAGACCCTACACCATTTCTGACAGAGGGCAGTCCAGTCTCTTCTTGAAAGCCTCCAGGGATGAAGCTCCCACAACTTCTGAAGGCAACTTCTGTTCCATGGGTGGATTGTTCTCCCTGTCAGGAAATTTCTCCTTATTTCCAGGTTGAATCTCTCCTTGGTCAGCTTCCATCCATTCTTCCTTGTCTGGCCTTCAGGTGCCTTGGAGAATAGATTGACCCCCTCCTCCTCTCTGGGGCAGCCCCTCAAATATTGGAAGGCTGCTCTCCTGTCTCCCCTGGTCCTTCTCTTCCCTAGACTAGCCAGGCCCGGTTCCTGCAACCGTTCATCGTATGTTTTAGCCTCCAGTCCCCTAATCCTCCTGGTTGCTCTTCTCTGCACTTTTTCTAGTGTCTCACCGTCTTTTTTACAGTGTGGGGACCAAAACTGGATGAAATACTCTAGGTGTGGTCTTACTAAGGCTTTATAGAGTGGTATTAGTACCTCCCTTGATCCTGATTGTATCTTTCTGGATACAACAACATGGAATTAAGAGAATCACCATTTTTGGCCTGTAAAAGCAAAAACATGCATGCACATAAATAAAATACCCAGGTAGTCCAACTTACAACCATTCGTTTAGGGATCATTCAAGGTTGCAACAGCGCTGAAAGAAGTGACTTATGACCGTTTTGTCACACTTAACATTGCAGCATCCCCATGGTCACATGATCATGGCAAATGATTCATATTTACAACAGTTGCAGTGTCACGTGATTCCCTTTTGTGACTTCTCACGAGCAAAGTCCATGGGGAAGCCGGATTAACAACCGTGGCAAGGAAGGTCATAAAATGGGGCAAAACTCACTTAGCAACTGTCTCGCTTAGCAACAGAAATTTTGGACTCCGTTGTAGTTGTAAGTCCAGGGCTACCTAGATTAGGATGTTTGCTCTGCCATTGAAATGTTAAAGAGTGGATCCTTGGTGGGTTGAGAGAGAGAAAAGTTTTGCTCTGGTCCTACACTCAACTCCAGCACTGATAAAATTAAGCCGAGGTTTCCAATCAGGGTTTCTTTACAAATCCAAGATTTCGTGCTCAAAAAAACCCAGATTTTGCAAAAAAAAAAAAAGCACAATAAGATTTAAAGTACAATGGTTTTACTTAATACACATCATCCAATCTATAGAAAAACTTAAATAATATTAAATTTTAAAATAAATCAGGAAGAGGATCTACAAATTTTACATCCTCTTTCTGTGTTTAATATAAAATCACATCTGATTTTTAAAATCCCAGAATCCACCACCCCGTTTCCAACGTCCAAACCGAACGAGAACCCGAAGTCGTGATTGACCACAAATCGGACCACGCCCCCTTCGCCCGGCAATCATTCACTCGGAAGACCCGCCCCTCTCTGGGAAGGAGCAGGCGATTGGCCAAGCCGGGGGAGCCACGTAGATCTATAAAACTAGTAGAGACACGCAGAGCGCGATTTCCGCTTCGAACACCATTTTTGAATTTTCCCCGCCCCGCTTGGCTGGAGGTGCCAACTAAGAATTCCTACTCTTTTATTTTTTTTCAGCTTTTGCTAAATATGAAATAGGAACAAGGGGATTTTTGCAATGCAATTTTGGGATGGGTCTCCTGCTTCCAGGAGGGGGGGGTTGGACTAGAAGATCTCAAGGCTCCCCCCTCCCCAGCCTTAGACACCATTCTTCACTGTCGCAACGCATTTTCCTTTTGCGCCTCTTTTTTCCTAGTTGTCCAAAGCGGAAGGTCCGCTCAACCACGCCTTCCCCGACTACAAACCCCATCACCCCCGGCTAGCACGAGGGACGAGCTTCGGCTGCTGCTCCTTTTCCTCCCACACCGCAATCCGGAGCCCCATCGCCAGGCGGAAAGGGCCTCGTGGGTGATAAAATACCTTTCCAGAAAGGAAGAAAATAATAATTTTAAAAAAAAATGGCCACAGCGTGCTATCCTGCTGCCTTAGGATCCCCAAAGGAACTGGCGCAACTGGACCGGGGTGCCCACGGCGTGGGAGAACCGGTTCTTGCCTCCACGTGCTGCGGGGATCAGCGTGGAAGAGCCGCGATCGCCCACCCAAAAAAAGGTTCTTCCTGGGAAACTCGCATGGGCTCGGCGCGTTTTGCAACCGGGCGCCCGCAGGCGCAGGGCGAGAACCAGCCTCCGGGAAGGCGGGCAACGCGAGGCGAGCCTCCTCCTCCTCCTCCTCCCGGGGCCGGCCCTGCCCACCAGCCCGCGCGGGTTCCGGGGGCCGGCGCCATGAGCGAGGGCGAGGTGGAGGGTCCTCCGCGGCCGGCGCTTTGCAAGGAGATGTGCCCGGCGGGGGAGTTCGCGCGGCGGCGGCGCCAGAAGCGGCTGCACCGGCTGGAGCTCGGCCCGGATCGCCAAGCGGACCCTGCGCGGGCGGTGAAGGAGTTCTCCCGCCCTGCGGCCGGCCAGGCTCCCCCGCCGCCTTGCGACCTGCGCCCGCCGGCGGTGCTGCTGGCCACCGTGCACCACCTGCTGGGAAGGTCGGTGGCCGAAGCGAGCGAGGTGTCGCCGGCCGAGCGCTGCGCCTTCGTGGCCGACCGGCTGCGCGCCGTGCGGCTGGATCTGGCGCTGCAGCGGCCGCCCGCCTCGCTTTGCGCCGCCGTGCTGGAGCGCGTCCTGCTGTACCTGCTCCACGCCGGAGTCCGGCTCTGCAACGAGGCGCCCGCGCGCTTCGATGCCCACCTCCACGACGGCAGCTGCGCGAGACCTTCGCCGCCCTGCGCCGCGCCTACCGCCGCCCCGCCGCGCATCCTGCCCAGCCGCGCTTCCAGGCGCTCTTCCTTCTCTACCACTTGGGTGAGCCGCGGGCGTCGCAGCCAGACGGACTAATCCTGGGGTTTTGGGGGGGGGGGTGGGGTATGTTGGACATCCCTGGGGTTGGATCGGGAGAGGGTGGGGCAGGATGCCAGAAAAAGGGGCTGCCCATGGAACTGCATGGTTGGGAGGTGAAGCTTGTCCACTCCAAGGATAGGATAAAGGGACCTTGGAGGTTCTCTAGTCCAACCTTTGGACCTCAGGGACCACCAAACTCAACATTTTAAATCCCGCAGACCGAGACCCTGGGAAAATCCTCAAAAAGTCTGCAGGAAATTGCCCACCCCGCTTTTCCTCACGGATTGATCATTCTTTATTTGGGATTGCAGGATACTGTCTCCAGCTCCTTCTCAAGGGAGAGAGAGAGAGAGAGAGACTTTGGCTTCATGCAAGGAAAGCAGCAGAAGCAGCAGAAGTCTTCCCCAAACTCTGCCAGAAATGAGTCTTTGTGAGACTTGTTGCTGCTGGCACAGCCTCTTGGAGCAGGAGGCCTTGCAGGGTCCCAAAGACTCATTTCTGGTGGAGTTTGGGGAAGAAAAGAAAGACTTTGGCTGCTTTCCTTGCGCAGCCAAAAGCAGAAGAAGAAAGAAGCGAAAGAAGCAGCCCGGTGGCCAGGCCAGGCATGGGGCGAGTGGGGCAAGTTCCCCCCCTTTTCCTCCCCTCACTACCTCGTGTTGTTCAATGCAAGCGTTGCAAGCCTTGTGTTCCGTGGGCCATGTGGGTGGTGCAGCCTTGTGTTCCCGCAGCCTGGATTAATTGCTTTGGGGAAACATTTCTCTGCGGACCACCAAAATTTTCTCGTGGACCACCAGTGGTCCCTGACCCACCGGTTGGCGGTGTTCTAATCGATCCCCCCTGCACAAGCAGGAGATCCTATACCAGTGATGGTGAACCTTTTTGGCACTGAGTGCCCAAACCAGAACACGTGTGCATATGTATGTGCTGGAAACCCAAAGACCAGCTGGCTGGAGCGCACATGCCTATTTTTGGGGGTGTTTTCAGGCCATTTTTAGGGTCATTTTTAGCAATTTTTTGAGCTGATTTTGATCCAGAAAGCAGCCCTGAAAATGGCCTGAAAAAGGCTCAAAAATGGCCTGTTTTTTGGGGGGGGTGTTTTTTGGGTGCCCTGGCACCCACAAAAAACAGCTGGCTGGCAGAAACCAGAAGAGCAGCTGGCGACGGTGCGCATGCCCACAAAGAGGGCTCTGCGTGCCACCACGAGCAGGCATGCCATAGGTTCACTATCATGGCCCTATGCCATCTCAGACAAGTGACTGTCCGGTCTCTTCTTAAAAGGCTCCAGTGATGAAGCACCTACAACTTCTAGTGGCAAGCTGATCCACCGGTTAATTGTCTTCATTGTCAGGAAATTTCTCCTTAGTTCCAGGTTGCTTCCCTCCTTGATGAGTTTCCACCCATTGTTTCTTGTCCTGCCTTCTGGTTGTTTTGGAAAATAGGTGGGACCTCCCCCTCCTCTTTGTGGCTGCCTCTCAAATCCTGGGAAAACACCCAGACACAACCTGAGCAGTGTGCAAAGGCAATGAGTACAAATGCAATGAGCCGGGTGCACTTCTGTTCGTTGGGGAAACAAAACAGCCACTTCATAAATGGATGACACAACATAGGAGAACAAACTCATCGGAACAAGAATTCAGACAGCCCATCTGCATTTAAAAAGACAACTGTCTCACTCAACAACAGAAATGTTTGGCTCAGTTGTGGTCGAAAGTCAAGTCAGGGATTGCTGCCCGCTCCCTTTTTTTTTTTAAAAAAAAGTTTTTTGCCTTATCTCTGTTCCTTCCTTCTCTCCCGCCGCCAAGGCTCCCCGGATGCCCTCTGGCAGATCCTCCAGCTCTCGGATGATATCCGGACGTCTCCTGACCTCAAGGCGGCCTTGGCCATCCACTGGGCTTTCCTGGAACGCAACTTTGCTCGTTTCTTCCGCCTGGCCCGGCAGCTCCCTTACCTCCCCAGCTGCGCCCTCCATCCCCACCTGGCCAGAACCCGGCACCTGGCGTTGCTCACCTTCAGCCATGGCTTCCATGCGAAGAATTGCCGATACCGCTGGCCGACTGAGCCACCTGCTGGCGATCGACAGCCTGGAAGAGGCCGCTGACTTATGCCGGGCGCACGGCTTGACCGTGATGGAGGGCAATGTTGTCTTCCAGAAAGGCTCCTTCAGGGATTCGGCTTCTTTGGACAACCGGACTTCCCTTCTCCTGGTGGATGGAAGTGGAAGGGGACACTGTTGGATCTCTCCGAGAGGGTCTGCAGCTGAGGTGGCATGCGGGGGGGGAGGGCCTTCACGCTTGTGGTGGAGTGGCTGTAATCTCATTTTCATGCGCAGAAGAATGATCTGCCTTGAAATGCTGGCTGCGGGGTTCCACACCTCTCCCCGTATGTAGAAGGGATGCTGCTGCTTGCAGCAAATCGTGCTGCTTGTTTACAGCTTCCTTGATCTGCTGTACGGGTAACCGGTATTTGCTGCTTGTATTAGAGCTGTGTTTTTCAGCCTCTGCAAGTTTAAGATGGGTGGACTTCCAACTCCCAGAATCCCCCAGGCAGCAGGTTTTAAGATGGACTCCCAGAATCCTCCTGCCAGCAGGTTCTAAGATGGGTGGACTTCCAACTCCCAGAATCCCCCAGGTAGCAGATTTTAAGATGGACTTCAAGTCCCAGAATCCCCCAGGTAGCAGGTTTTAAGATGGACTTCAACTCCCAGAATCCCCCAGGCAGCAGGTTCTAAGATGGGTGGACTTCCAACTCCCAGAATCTCCCAGGTAGCAGATTTTGATTGACTCCAACTCCCAGAGTCCCCCAGATAGCAGATTTTAACATTCGACTTCAACTCCCAGAATCCCCCAGGCAGCAGGTTTTAAGATGGGTGGACTTCCAACTCCCAGAATCCTCCAGGTAGCAGATTTTAAGATGGACTTCAACTCCCAGAATCCCCCAGCTAGCAAGCTTTAAGTATATCTTAAGCTGTCACGGTGGTGGGGTATTTTAATTTATTATATTAATTTATTTGATTCTTTTTTATTAGTTTTATTGTTTTAGATGAAGTTTTATATTCCATGAGCTGCCTTGAGTCTCCATGTGCAAATAGGTGGCAATATAAATTCAATAAATAAAATTAAAATGTGGACTTCAACTTCCAGAATTCTCCAGCCCAGCATGTTTTAAGCACAGTGGACTGGGGAATTTTGGGAGTTGAAGTCCACCCATTTTACATTTGCAGAGGTTTGAAAAAGATCGTATTACGGGCTCATATCGGTGCTTTGATGTGTTACGAGTGCTATTTATCGCGCTGGAATAGTTGTGCAAAAAAAGAAGAAGGATTGGGCCTCACTGCACATGGCTTGTGTTCTTTTCTCAGCCACAGACTGAATGTGCACTAGTTCTAGTGATGGCCATTTTGGGGCTGCAATGCCCTGTTTTGTTCGTGAGAAAAGCCAGCACTAAATTCCCACTCAAATTTATTTTATTCTATTGGGGTTGAACTTGGTCAGGTTTTCCAGATGTGGCTGTCTTTGCCCAGTAGTTCAAAAGTGAAGAACGTGTATTTCATCAAACTCCGCATGGCTGCACTCTGGACACTGGTGTTGATGAACTACAACTCCCAGCATCCTTGGCCAGCTGTAGTTAAGAGTATCCACATCTGGAAAAGTGGTAGTTCCTTAATTCTGAAAGAAGAGAAACAGGGCAAGCTGCTGTGGGGAGGAGGTTTCCCTGGTTTCAACACTTTTGGACAGCCATAGTTGAGGGTCTCCTTGAGCAGGGGGTTGGACTAGATGACCTCCAATTCACCTGGCAGTTATTCTTTCAAACTTTTGATGCTATTCAACGCTTCACACAAATGGTGTTTGAGGATTCTGTGTTGTGGTTTGTTTGTTTTTTTCCTTCAAGAGGTGAGTTCTAGAAGAGACTTGAGTTGCAAACCAAATAAAAACATTGCAGTTAGCCAGTGGAACGTTCTGCCTCAGTTTTTTTTTTTTAAAGAATGGAACGAAACCACCTTTAAAAGAGAAAATTTCTGACATGCTTTTATGTGGGATGGAAAATTTAAACATCATTCATATTCATGGCCCCTGATCTCCGCTCCTTTCGTCGAGACTTGAAGACCTGGCTGTTTCAGCAGGCGGGCCTGGATTGACCCTGGGGTGGGTAGTTTTAATTTGTTTGTTTATTTGTGATTTTATTGTTTTTACTTTTAGTAATTTGGACTTGTTTTTAGTTGTTTTATTGTATATCCTTTTGTATGTTCAGCCTGAGTCCTTTGGGAGTAGGGCATACAAGTCTAAATAAATAAATAAATAAATAAATAAATAAATAAATAAATAAATAAATAAAATATTTTCGAAGACACCATATAAGAAATGTATTGTCTAATGTTTGGGAAAAGATTTAAAAAAAACATTACTTAAAGGTTCCACTGTGGTTATCCACGTTAGAAGCACAGCACCCAAATGTAATGGACTATGAAAATATTGTCAGGTATAAAGATTTATTGTATGGTATAGGAGAGCTTAAAAATAGGAACCAAATAAAAGTACAAGGAAAAGAGATAGCATGGTGGCCCTTTCTACAAAGCCAAACCCACTATAAAAATAGCTGAGCACACTGGGTTGTATCCCAGAAATTGTAAGCCGCCCTGAGTCTTCGGAGAAGGGCGGCATATAAATGTAATAAAAATAAAAAAAAGACAGAGAACAGTTTGGCTTCAATACGACTTTACAAGAATTTGACAAAATATGGTTAGAAGAGGAAAAGAAAGCAATTAGTAAAATATATAAATATCTTTTGGATTACAAATTAAAAGAAGAAACGGTCACAGACTCTGATAATATGGGCTAGAAACGTGGGCCATAGCATTGAATTAGATAAATGGGAGGACATCTGGCAAATAAATAATAAATTAACCCTGTCTGTTGCTTATAAAGAAAATCTATATAAAATGGTTCATCGTTGGCACTTACCCCCTGTGAGATTGGCCAAGGTGTACCCCAACTTACCACCTAATTGTTGGAAATCCCCTTGTTCCTCTGCCTCACTGATGTCAGATTCTGGAGGCTCCGGAGTCAGCACCCCACTCTCAGATGGCCCTGGCCTCATCTCTGTGTCGAATGCAGGACCATTGTCCAAGTTGTCCGCAGACTCCGGGACTGGACCATGTTCCTCCCCACTGTCCCACTCTGCTGCCAGCTCTGCAGGCCGACCACAACAAAACTCACGCAGTTAAATGGAAGTTTCCAGAGACCCTGTCGCCGAATGTCAAAGGAGGGAGTCTCTGAGCATGTGCAGATGTCTCAAATCAACTCAAATCATAAAAGCTAAGCCTTGCAGGAGAACAGAGGGGAAATTTCCACACAATTTGATTGCAGTTGCTTTAGAAATGGACTGGTTGGGTGCATTTAGCCCAGGATTCTCCAACCTTGACAACATTAAGGCACTTGTAGACTTCAACTCGCAGAATTCCCCAGCCAGCTTGGGGTTCTGTATTCCATGTATGCAGTCCATGATGACTGGGGAATTCTGGGAGTTGAAGTCCACAAGTCTGAACAAGTTGCCAAGTTTGGAGAGCGCCGATTTTTAGCCAACGAGATATGAAGATCTGATTTGCAATTGTGTGATTTTTAAATGTAAACCAACTTGGGTGCCTTTTCTGAGCAATTTCATCAACCGACATCTCTCTTTGCTTATTTTGCATTAAATAAACGTTATAAAAAGCGAATTGAGACAAATTGAGTTTTTTTCTTCCTCATTTCTTATGGTCTATATCCCTTCCCTCCGTCAAAAATAAAAAAAAATTAAACTCTCAATGCAACAGCACGTATCTCTTTAACGTTTCGCTGATCTACGTTGCGGTAGCTTTGACAATCCTGACTTGGCGATTCGTCTTCTCTACCCGGAAGGGGGCGGGACTGGTCGTTGAATGGCCACGGGAGCAAAAGGGGTGCGGTCCGATTTGTGGGCAGATTCGACTTCAGGTTCTTTTTGAAGTGAAAGCTGCACAGGCGGTGGAAAACCTGACTAAATCACTAAATCTTCCACCCATTTGAAAATACCAAATTAATTTTTCTTATTTCTGAGTAGACCAAAAACTTTCAAACATCCAGGCAGTATTCACACAAATTATGCACAACTGCTCTCTCAAAGTCTAGGCTCTCCTGCTTTTGTGTGTGTGTGTGTGGGGGGGGGGGTTGGACTAGAAGACCTCTAAGGTTCCTTTGTTATTTTGTTAAATCTCTTTGCTGCCATCTACACAAAGTCTCTATACTTGTATTGCTGTATAACTGTAGAGATGCACACAATTGTCTTTTTAACCTTTATTGAAATTTTGAAACATTAAAATACAAATACGTTTCAAAATTAGATGCACACAATTGTATAGATGCAACTGTATATACACAATTGTATAGATGTACACACAGTTGTGTAGATGGCAGCAAAGAGATTTAACAAACAAAGGGACCTTAGAGATCTTCTAGTCCACCCCCGCCCCACAGCCACAAGCAGGAGAAGTGTGCATCTATACAATTGCTTCACACTAAGTCCCTTTGCTGCCATGTCAGGAACCAGCAAAATTGCGATTGAGAGCCGGAAGTATATATATTAAATTTCCCCCACCCCCTATGTTCTTTTACAAGCCGGGACCGCCCCGGCCTTTCTGATTGGCGGAGGCGGGTGGTGAGGGCGGGGACGCGCGCGGTATCCCGGCGGTGGGCGGAGCGCGAGCAGAGCTTCCGCGCGGGCGATGGGGCTGCTGAGCATCTTGAAGAAGATGCGGCAAAAGGAGCAGGAGCTGCGGCTGCTGATGCTGTATCCTTCCGCGAGGAAAAAGGAACAATGGGGAGAAGGAGAAACCGGGATTTGGGGGGGGGAGCTGGGAAAGGCCGGGGGGGGATCCCTGACTTGGCATCCCAGGAAAGAGGAGCTGCTTCGGGCTACGCTCCCTCCCCCAGGCAGCGTTTCCCATCTCTCAACCCACCTGGTCGAGAGTGCCCCTGTGCATGGGCAGAGTGCTTTGGGCTCCACCTCTGCATGCTCTGGGCTTCTCAGGCACGCTTGCCCTTAAGTTTAGGGGAGGAGAAATGCTTGGTGGGGTGGGGGCTTCATCCCTGGAAGCTTTCAGAGGAGACTGGGGTGCCACCTGTCAGAAAGGGTGTAGGGTCTCCTGCTTGGTCAGTGGGGGGGGGGTTGGGCTAGATGACTTGCAAGGTCCCTTCCAACTCTGTGATCCTGTTAATAAATGTTATAGGGTCTCCTGCTTGGGCAGGGTTGGACTAGATGACCCATAAGGTCCCTTCCATTATTCTGTCATTCTGGTAATAAAAGGTGCAGGTAGGGTCTCCCGTTTGGGTGGGGTTGGACTAGATGATCTCTGAGGTCCCTTCCAACTATGTTATTCTGTTCACAAATGGTGTGTAGGGTCTCCTGCTTGGGGGGTTGGACTAGATGACCTCCCTGCCCCCTTCCAACTCTGTTTAATCTGTTAGGGAGGCATGCATTTCCCTGCTCTGCAGCTTTCCTTTGCCAGGAGCCTGGCACGTTCCTCTCCTGGAAAACACCGTTGGCTTGTGGCCCTTGACTCGGTCCCACCCTGAGGGGCCTGGACAATGCCGGCAAAACCACCATCCTGAAAAAGTTCAATGGGGACGAGATCGACACCATCTGCAGCTGGGCTTCAACATCAAGACCCTGGAGCACCGCTGGTGAGGATGCCACATCCCTCTCCTCCTCATCCCTTCCCGGGCCCTTTGGCCTGGCACTGCCACCTCTGCCATGCCTCTCTGCCCCCCACAGGTTCAAGCTGAACATTTGGGATGTGGGAGCCAGAAATCCCTCGCTCCTACTGGCGCTATTTTGAGAGCACTGACGGGCTCATCTGGGTAGTGGACAGCCACCACCAGCGCTGGAGGACTGCAAGAAGGAGCTGGAGACCCTCCTGGTGGAAGAGGTGGGCTGACCTCGTCAGGGGGAGAGGGGAGGAAAGGGGCAGCTTCCTCTGGAATGGGAGGGTGGCCATTGCAAGCCTTCCAGCATCTTAGAGACCTCCGCTCCTGGAATTCCTGGCTGGGGCAGAGAATGCTGGGAATTTTATGGCAGATTTCCCAAAACATCTGGAGCAGGAGTCTCAACCTTGAAGAAGAGGTGTGGACTTCAACTCCCAGAATTCCTTGACTCCTAGTTGCTTCGTAGATATGTGTAATTTATTTATTTATTTATTTGACTTGTATGCCGCCCCTCTCCTGAAGGACTGGCTGACTCTAAAACCAACACAATAAATAATTACCTAAAATAGAATTAAACCCAACAAGCCAAATTACTAAAACAAATTATAAAACAACCCCACCCCCAAGAGTCAGCACAGCTGCAGCCTGCTCAAAAGCCAAGTTTTCAAGTCACGGTGGAAGGTGCAGAGGTCAGGGGCCAGGTGGAGTCCCAGAGGTAGCTGATTCCATAGGGTGGGAGCACCACAGAATAGCCCTCCCCGCGTCACCGCCAAGCGACATTGAGTCGCAGAGGCGCCGAGAGTCCCTGCCTGTGTGCTCTACAGGCGGTTGGTATTGATGCCGGCAGTAGGCGTTCCCGTGATAGCCCAGACCCATGTCGTAGGACTTTGAATGTCAATACCAAAACCTTGAATCTCATTCGGAGGGCAACCGCAACCAATGCAGGCCATGCAGGAGAGGCGTAACATGGGAGAACCGGAAACTCCCATCACAACCCGTGCGGCAGCATTTTGTACCAGTTGAAGCCTCGGATGGTATGCAAGGGCAGTCCTAGATAGAGGCGTTGCAGTAGTCGAGCCGCAGGTGACAAGTGCCTGAGTGACTGCTGAGGCATCATGGTCCAGATATGGGCGTAACTGGCAGCCAGACCTGGGCAAAGCCCCCTGGCCATGGCTCCCACCTGCTCCTCCAGCCTGAGCCGTGAGTCCAGGAGGACCCCCAGGTTCCGTGCCCTATCCATGGGGGGCAACACCTCTGCCCCCATGACCAAAGATGGAATCTTCTGACTGGGTCGAGATGTCTGTATGCACAGCCACTCTGTCTTAGCCGGATTGAGCTGAAGCATGCTACTGTCCATCCAGATCCGTACCACATCCAAACAACGGGACATCACAGAGAGGGCATCACTGATGTGGCCTGGGGTGGAGATGTATAACTGCGTATCATCAGCATACAATTTATATTTATAACCAGTTTTATCTCGCGAAGATAGTGGGAGACTGGGAGTTCTAGTCATTAATCATGAAAGCTGACAGGGTGACTTTGGGCCAATCACCAGGAGACTGGGAGTTCTAGTCCAGCCTTTGGCACAAAAGCCAGCTGGGTGACATTGGGCCAATTACCAGGAGACAGTGAGTTCTAGTTCCCCTTAGACATGAAAGCCATCTGGGTGACTTTGGGCCAATCACCAGAAGACTGGGAGTTCTAGTCCAGCCTTAATCATGAAAGCTGACAGGGTGACTTTGGACCAATCACCAGGAGACTGGGAGTTCTAGTCCAGCCTTTGGCACAAAAGCCAGCTGGGTGACATTGGGCCAATCACCAGGAGACAGTGAGTTCTAGTTCCCCTTAGACATGAAAGCCATCTGGGTGACTTTGGGCCAATCACCAGAAGACTGGGAGTTCTAGTCCAGCCTTAATCATGAAAGCTGACAGGGTGACTTTGGACCAATCACCAGGAGACTGGGAATTCTAGTCCCACCTTAAGCACAAAAGCCAGCTGGGTGACTTTGGCCAGTCCTTCTCTCTCCGCCCAGCCCACCTGTTGTGGGGAAAATAGGAAGAGGAAAATGTTTTTGGGTATATTTTCCACCTTGAGCTATTATTTGTAAAAAGAATAAAGGTTGTATACAAATAAATATCAAAAAATAATATTCTTGGCAATGTAATCTCCGCCCCCGTGATTTCCTTGTGGTCTCCCATCCAGTCCCTAACCAACTCCAGCATGGCAGAGCATCTGCCGAGCTGTTGAGGAAACCTATTTGGGATTGTGCTCTATTTGTGGCCCAACCCAGCAAAAGCTGGGAACTCTACCTTCTATGCCAAGCTGGGGATTCTGGGAGTTGAAGTCCCGCCCATCTTAAAGTTGAACCACGCTTCCCCGGCAATGCTTCCCCCCGCCCTCCGTCCAGGGGAAGAATTGTCCCAGCTGCCCCTCGGATCCTGTTTCTTAGGACTGCAGTTCCCAAAATGGGCATTTGGTGTGCTGACCCCTGATAGCTTCAGAAAGCCGTTGGGTGTTGTGGTTTGCCGGCAGCCTGTGCAGAATTGGACAGTGGGGAAGAACGGGGACCAGTCCGGGAGTCTGGGGAGAACTCGGATGAGGGTCCTGCGTCCAATGCAGAGATGGGGCCAGGACCATCTGGGAGTGGGGTGCTGCCTCCGGAGCCTCTGGAGTCTGGAGTCTGGCAGCAGCGAGGCAGAGGAACAGAGGGAGCCTGTTCCCGGTGCGCGTGGGCGCAGAGCTGCCAGAAGGCAAGAGCAGCTGAAGCAAAAGGGGTGATGTTAGGATATGTGCAGAGTAACCCTTGTATAAGAATATGCACATGGAAACATATATGAGAGCAGTTATGAATAAATATACAGCCACACAGAGTTGTGTTAATGTTTACTTGAAGAAATAGCACAGTCCCAAGGAACGGTCCATGTCATACACATTTTTAACAGTCCAGAAATATCCAGTTATAAAGTCTTCTTACCGGTTTCACATCTTTTACAGCAGACAAATATCAAAACCATAATACAACAGATAACCTTCGATATCAACAGAATATCAAGGTAAACAGGGTTAGTCAGTATCGATCCGTAGTCAGTCAGTGTCAGTATCAAGAGATCATCAGTGAGAAAGAGAAATTAAACCATGATCTCTAGCTCCCTCTTATGGCAACTTGCAGCATACTCAACCAACCAGAACATAGTATAATACATTACAGTATTCTTCCTTAAAGCTACAGACATATATATTTGTGATTTATATG
>CM019166.1:5366189-5507136 GCA_009733165.1 Naja naja
CCTCCTTCCTTCCTTCCTCCCTCCCTTCCTTCCTATTAGAATGCAGTACTTCAGGGTAACTGTGCACACTGCAAACATTTCGTTCCTGACCAGCTCAAGGTTGACTCAGCCTTCCGTCCTTCCGAAGTGGGTAAAATGAAGAGCCAGATTGTTGGGGGCAAGAAAGGGTTATGAAGGTATATAAGTAAGTGCTATTGCTATTCCCTTCCTTCCTTCCTTCCTTCCTTCCTTCCTTCCTTCCTTCCTTCCTTCCTTCCTTCCTTCCTTCCTTCCTTCCTTCCTTCCTTTTAGAATGCAGTACTGCAGGCTAACTCTGCACACTGCCAACCGCTCGATCCTGACCAGCTCAAGGTTGACTCAGCCTTCCGTCCTTCCGAGGACCCAGATTGTTAGGGGGAAATAGGCTGACTCTGTAAACTGCTTAGAGAGGGCTGGCGAGCGCTGTAAAAATGGGATGCAAGTCTTAAAAAATAAATCCGGGCAAATGGGAAATAAAGGGAGTCCTCGCCGTATGACCACACTTGAGTTCAACATTGGTTGCTGAGCAAGACAGTGGTTCAGTGAACTTTGTCCGCCGTTAGCGATCCTCCTTGCCGCAGTCTTGAAAGGAATCTCTGCTGTTGTGAAATGAGCAATGTGGCTGTTAAATAAATCTGGCTTCCCCGTTGCTTGCCAGAAGGTTACCAAGGGGAAACACCCCACCCTGCAACTGTCATAACTCCATGCCAGTTGTCAAGCCTCCAAATTTGGATCACATGACCACAGGGATGCTGCGATGGCCGTGTGAAAAGGGACCCTTAAATCACTTGGCACTTTGCGAACAGTTGCAAGTTGAGGACGTTGGAGATCCAGGCAGGTGGACCGACAGCTGGCTTGGGATTCTGGGAACTGAAGTCCCAAACTTTTGGATTCCTTTCAGAGGACAGGAAGTTGCTTTATAGCGCAAAATGATTTCTACTTCCTTCCTTCTGTTCTGACCCAAACCTTGTTCCAAGGAAACAAACACCAGATGGAGGTAACAGCAAAACCTTTTAATGATTCTTTACGAATTCCGTTCCTTCCCGGTTAAAAGGCTGTTTTAAACTAATTGTCTCTGATAAGAACGAGCCTTGCCAAGGTGGTGCAAGGCTGCCAAGAACACTAGATAAAAGTTGCTAAGAAATATTTCCAACACAAAGAGTCTCCAAACACAAATTAAGAGAGTCCAAACGTTCACAAGGCTTGAGTGCAAAAATTTATTTGCTTCCTGCAAAGAACTCCGGTTTCTCAGCTGGCTTTTATCTCTTAAGGGAGGGGACATTACCTTGCAGCCTTACTCCCAAGTCACCCGTGCTGCTGCAGCTGCTCTTTCCTTCAAGCAGCTCTGCGCACGCACACACTAGGCACAGGCTCCTCGGGGGCCTCTTCACTGCTGCCAGCCTCCACGGTCTCCGAAGGCAACACTCCACTCCCTGATGGTCCTGGACCCATCCCTGCCTCACACACAGGCCCCTCATCTGAGTCCTCACTCTCCGAGACCTCAGCCGCCCGTACCTGCTGCTGGCAAACCGCAACACCTTCTCCATGACAGAAATGCCACCTCCACCATGGCCCTTTGGGAAAGATGGTTCTGTGTTTTTCGGCCGTCGGCTGCTCAGTCAGGATCCCTTTGGTGGGTAGGTGACCTGGACTGGTGTAAAGAGGAGGAAAAGACAGGAATTGGGCAGGGCAGCCATATTTGTTTATTTTATTAAATATACTGTGTTTCCCTGAAAATATGACCTATCCCGAAAGTAAGTCCTAGCTTGATTTTTTTATGCATGTGCCCAATATAAACGCTACTCCCAAAATAAGCCCTAATTAAGACCCATTCCAGTGGGGTGCACAAGTAAAAATTAAGCTAGGGTGGGGTTGGGGTGGTAGAGCTGCCCTACTTACGAGGCCTAGTACAGTCTGACACCTGTCTCAACTTGTGTTCTGACCCAGGCTTCGTAAATTGTAATTATTCACAAACTTGTTTTAAAAGCAAAACCTATTTTATTGCAACATTGGGAATTGGTTCCATTCCCAGCCAGAACTACTCTTAAACAGTTCCCCAAGATAAGCACACACCTTTCAGTTCTGTGGCATGCTGCCAAAAACAAGTATCCAATTAACTATAAAAGAAAACAACTGAAGTTCAAGAAAAAACCAACCAAAGTATACAGAGCTTCAAGACCAATCGAACTACTTTGCTTCCTGCAAATATTTCATCATTTAGGCCTGACTTTTATCCCTTATGGGAGGGGCAATCACCTCCCAGCCTTACTCCCAAGTTGCCCCTTTTGCTTCAGCTGCTCTCACCTTCTAGCAGCTCTGCGCATGCGTGCACTGGGAACAGGCTTCCCTTGTTCCTCTGCCTCGCTGCTGCCAGACTCCAAAGGTTCTGGAGGCAGCACCTTATTCCCAGATGGTCCTGGCTCCATCCCTGCATCAGACACAGAACCCTCGTCTGAGTCCTCTCCAGACTCCCTGACTAGTCCCTTTTCTTCCCCCACTGTCCAATTCCACTGCCGGCTGTTGGCGAACCACAACAACTTGCAGGCCTGCGCGGATCTCCCCCAGCCTCCGTTTCGCTGTTAGAGGCCTTATTGGAAAGCCCTCTGCAGCTGATAACAAGAGCTCTGGATCAATCCAGAAGCAGTGGGCCAGCAGTGGGTTCCTGCTGGGGTGGGGCTGTCAGTGCTGCCGCTGCAAGGTCAGTCAGTAATTAGACCCCGAAAATAAGACCTGGAACCTCTTGGTGGCAAAGAAAATACAAGACTGGTGTTGTGGTCCGCTGGCAGCCTGCGGAATCAGCAGCAGAGTCAGACAGTGGGGAGGAACATGGGCCAGTCTGAGGAGGACTGGGGCGAGGGTCCTGGTGGTTCTGATACAGAGATGGGGCCAGGGCCATCTGGGAGTTATGTGCTGACTCTGGAGCCTCCAGCGTCTGGCAGCAGCAAGGCAGAGGAACAAGGGGAGCCTATTCCCAGTGCATAAAAGGGGCGACTCGGGAGTAAGGTTTGAAGGTGATTGGCCCTCCCCTAAGACATAAAGGAGGAGCAAAGGGGCATGAATCTTTGCAGGAAGCAACTTTGTTCACTCTGTTCAGAGTGTGACAGAGTCCTGTGTGTGGACTTCGGTTGGGTTTTTGTAGTTGATTTGGGACTTTAGTTGTTGGCAGCAATTCAAAGGAGATAAAGGTGAGTGCTTATCTCGAGGGACTGTTTGGGACTCATTATGGGCTGGGAATGAACATAATTCCCAGCCATTGAAATAAAAAGAGGGTGGTTTGGATGAAGCGTGTGATTAATTACCTTATCAGGAAGCCTTAGTCAGAACAACCGGGTCTTATTTTGGGGAAAACACAGGCATACACATGTGCCCAATATAACCCCTACTCCCAAAATAAGCCCTAATAATTATAATAATTATAATAATATAATAATAATATAATAATAAGACCTTGCCCATTCTGATGGGGCACACAGGTAAGAATTAAGCTGGGGTGGGGATCTCACTATCGAATGACTCTGGGTGACGTAACAAAGGAGATTTGGGTATGGTGTGGGCAACTGGGCAGCCACACACAATTTCCGCCATCACCCCCAGCCCCCGTAGGGAGGCTGGCTGCCTATAGTTGGAGGAAGAGGAGGAAGGATGGAAAAGAGAGAGGGGTACAGGAGTCTCTAAGGTTTTTCTGTCCTTCACCTGCCAACTTTTAGCCTGATCCAGGCAGTCCTCGACTTACGACCACAATTGAGCCCAAACTTTCCGTTTAAGCGAGACACGTCTTAAGTGAATTTTTGCCTCCCTTGACTATCTCTCTGGCCACTGTTGTTCAGTGAGTCATTGCAGCTGATTAAGTTAGTAATATGGCTGTTAAGCGAATCTGGCTTCCCCAATGGTTTTGCTCGTCAGGTGGTCGCTAAAGAGAGAATACATGACCCTAGGATGCCACAACCGCCATAAAAGTGAGTCTTGCCTAATGTCCGAATCCTGGGATCGTGAGGACGTGCGACAGTTGTAAGAAAATAATAGCCATAAATCACCTTTTTGGGGGGTCGTGTCTTTGAACGGTCACTAAGTGAGCTTATAAGTCGAGGATTACCTGTAGTTTCACCCATTGGGGGTTGTGTCTGAAGGGTCAGAGACTGAGGCCCTATTCTCACAACCTATAGCCAAGGGCAACCAATCTAGCGTCTCCACTGAATTAAATTATAAATGGCGCTAAGCAGCCATTTTGTAAAACACTTGTGCCTATTTTTTGAAATGAGGATGTAGTGATGTCCCCAGCCCCCAGGCTGCCAGATGTGCTACGGTGCCCAAATAGGGGAAATCTCGGAGTTGTAATCAGAATAACAGAAGGGACCCCAGAGGTCTTCTAGTCCAACCCCCACTCAAGCAGGGGACCCAATATCAACATGTTGGTTGTGTTCTCCACGTCCTTAACCAGGTAGGTACCTTACCTGCATTCGCAGAGAAGCTCAGATAAATTTAATCTTGGTTTGTTTTTCATGCACTTCGGAGGGTCCAATTGATGGTTTATGGCTCAGGAGAGTGTGCAAATCCCCGAAATGGGATATGGACTTATTCTTGTTTGCTTCCTGACTTGAGAAGATTCTAGGCAGCTTAACAGCATATAAAATGTCCAATGAAAACAAGAAGAGTCCAAACAGGTTTTCTAGGCCAGGGGGTCTCCCAATTTAGCAACTTTTAAGATTTGTGGACTTGGCAACTCCCAGAATTCCCCAGCCAGCACATGCTGGCTGGGGAATTCTGGGAGTTGAAGTCCACAGGTCTTAAAATTGCCAAGGTTGCACACCCCTGCAGTAAAGTCACTCCTTTCAACGCCGTCAAGATTGATGCTGGGAAGACTCTCTACAATGCACTTTCTCTTCTCTTTTTTTTCCTTCCTCGTGATTAAAGGATTCCGTTTTTCTGCCTGATTCTTCTAAACCTCTCAGGGTGGTGTGCTGTGTGTGTGTGTTTTTTTTTAGCTGACTTTGCATTGGTGGTACAACTCTTCCCGATGTTCCTTTTTTAACTATTCGATTTTCCTTTTTGAGTTTTTGGTATTATTGGATGCATCTTTCCATCATTTGAAACTATCTGCACATCCCTTCCCAAAAAAGAGGATGCAATGAGAGACACGCATGGTGCCATCTGCTAGAAGACTAGGCCGCGAAAAACAGGATGTAAACAAACCAGGTAATAAAAGGGTTGCATCCGGACAGCCCAATAAACCTGGTTACATGAATGGATGGCTTTCCTTTTCCCTCTTTTGGGTTTACTGTGTTTGGAAAACACAACCCATACGTAGAACATTAAGGTTGGAAGAGACCTAACCCTACACCATCCCAATGTTTCTCCAATCTTTTCTTGAAAACCTCCTGCGATGGGAGCACCCAGAACCTCTGGAGGCAAGCCATTCTGCTGATTAATATATTAACAGAATAACAGAGTTGGAAGGGACCTTGTTAGGTCATCTAGTCCAACCCCCTCACCCGAGCAGGAGACCCTACACCGTTTCCGACAGGTGGCAGTCCAGTCTCCTCTTGGAAGCTTCCAGGGATTGATAATATAATTAATATGGATATGATGAGGTTCCTCCAATTGCTCAAACCCACAACCTCCAATTCATATACGTAGTAACCAGGATAATCGTGTTGTGTGGATGCAACCAGTGAACATAAGAACACCTCAGTTCGTCTGGAAGACTTGCTCCCAGCCTCTTCTTGGCCAGATACTTTCAAAAGCTCATTTTCGTCCCAAACCTGGGAACTTCAACTCCCAGAATTCCCCAGCCTGCTATTCATTTCAGCATTTTTTCCAACCACCTTCAACTGGTTAAACTTGAAAGGTTGGAAAAAATGCCAAAATGCATAGCAGGCTGGGGAATTCTGGGAGTTGAAGTTCCCAGGTTTGGGCAAGGCTGCACTAAAACGTGCAGCATCCTCCAAAGAGAAGCGGCTGGTTTTGAGATTATTTTTCTGTACTCTTTGTTATTTTCTTCCCTGCAGTCTCTAAAACTTCAGACTTCTTGTAGATTTATCTTCCCTGAAGATAGTAAGGATTAATTTGGGATATTTTGCACCCTGGAGATTGTAGTCCTCATGATTTTGTTTTTAAAAAGTGCTTTGGTTTGCTAGAAATAATTAGTTCTGATTTAATCCTAATTAGAAGTAAATACTCTAGGAACCAGTTTAAAACAACATTTTAAAGATATTTCCTTACCTAGACAGAAAAACAGAACGACCATAGCCAGCCAAAAAAGCAGTGAAGACTGAAGCAACTTCCAACTTCCTGCTGGTTTCCCCAGTGCCTTTCCTTGAAAGAAACTGGCCGGGACCATTGGAAATGACAGTTACACAACTCTGGCATTGAAATGGCTGCAACTTTGCCAGCTCTTAATCCTGAAGGGAGTCCCGGGTACCGGATTTTGGGTGTATTCTGTAAGCTGGTCCATTTGAGGTTTGCTGGTTCAAAAATGGTTGCTGTAGGATGCTCCAATTTGCCCAGTTGAGGGTGACAAACCGGCACGAGAATTTTTAGTACAGGTATTCCTTGACTGACAATGACAATGGAGCCCAACATTTAAGTGAGACATTGGTGAAGTGAGTTTTGCCCCATTTTATGGCCTTTCTTGCCATAGTTATATGAATCACCAGAGTTGTCTGGCTAATCACCATTATGTCAACTCATAAAACATTCCTAGTAGTTGCTATAAAAAAAGGGGGTGGAAGGAAATCTGGAAAAGCAGTGCAGCAATTTGGAAGCGAAAGTACACTCCAACTTTTATCTTTAAAAGGCTGTAACTAAACTACCAGAGCTTTTGCCCTGAATATATTCAACTGGAGAACGTGATTGATGACACCCAGCCTGTGAACATGCTCAGTTGGAGAATCTGGTTGACTCCCAGGGGGGAGTGGGGAAACAGGGTCACAGGTGACTGTAAATGACATGTGCCAGAGTTGGCTTCATACTGCAGTGCCAGTATGTCGCCTCTAATAAATCCTTTGAAGTTTTTTGAAGTTTGGCTTGAGAATCATGATTTAATTAGGGCGATTGCTGGAATCCTGACACATTGAATAGTAAACTTTCCCTCCACGTCCGATCTTTGATTTAAAATTCAAAGATTATCGTCCTGAATTCCACTTTTTTGGCCCAGGCCAAAAATAAAAAGAGAGAGAGAATCAAGCATATTATAATGTTCAAAGAGATTGAACAGCTTGGAAATTGGGCAGGGGATATCCCAACACACTTGGGGGAGGCAACCGAATTGCCTTAAACTGTAAGATGGGCAGCAAATAAAATTGACAAATATATGTGATAAATGAATTGGAAAAGTAATTGTAAAGGCTGGATATGTTCCGGTGAAAATATGCAGAATTATTTTTCTCCCTGGATCAAACTTTTCAGACCTCTTATTTTCTTGCCTTCAATTTTGGATTTAAAAAAAGCTATCTCTGCCCAATGATCTGAAATATTCTTTTCTCTCTGAGATTGTGTCGTTCTGGATGTCCGCAGCAATTATTGGACAATCGACACAGATGCAAGCCAACTCAAGAAAGGAAGGCACTTCTAAAAGAGGAGTTGCAAAATAAAAATAAAGAACTCCTTCTCTAGATGTCATGTCATGCCTCTGTCGGAGTCTGAATTCGAGGAGGAAGACAAACAGCTGACAGGGAGTGGGAGTGTGGCTCCATTGGCTGTGGAGAAAACTGGGGAAGGGTGAAGTCCGGCTGGGCAGAGATAGTACAAGGGAGAGGGAGTTCAGAGGAAGACCCAGGCCCACCCCCTCTTCATCCTAGGGCACGCAGGGAGGAACGGAGAAGAGAACAACGTGGGTTGCATGGCTTACAGGGGAGGAAAGGGCCCTGATTCCCTTCGTTAGCTACAGCTGGGAATGAGAATTTAAAAGAGATGCATGCTGAGTGTGGCAGCTGCTGGGAACAAACGTGAAATTATCTTGCATTGACTTTGGTTATCTGCGTTCCCGGCATCCTCCCAAACCATGTTGAATTACTGCCATTCCTTCACGTCTGGAATTCTTGCTCCTGCCCTGCCGGACTAATTACCACATTTAGCCTTGATTGGGCTTATAGTTACAGTTTTTGTTGACCATGTTTTGGACTTGATTCTCTGCAGCCAAAGGCTGTTCCTGGGAGAGTTTTTCTCCAGCCCAGAAGGTAACCAGGACATTGGGGGCAAAATTGGAGCTAATAAAGGGACTCCTACTGATTATCTGACTGTGTTGACTTTGTGCCACGCCCCTTTGGGTCATCACATGTTAGGGTCTGCATTCACACAACCCGCTCAACCTTGTTCATCTGTTTGGATAAACCCGGCCTGTTTGCTTTAAGGTTTTAACACGGTAGGGAGTTGAATCAACTGAATTCTGCATTCAGACCAACTCCTGCGTGAACCGAAGCCCTTTCGGCCAACCTCAACCCCCTTTTTCAGCCCTCCCCAGAGGGGAAAAGAAGTCCCAAGATTATTTTTCACCCGGGTTTAACGTTCCAAATCCGGGATTGTGGGATGGAGGACTGCAAAAGGCCCAAAATGCACAATGAAAGCCAAGAATTCAGCTGCACTCCTTTGGAAGAGAGAAAAAAAATGTACAAACTTGTTTTCCATGGGAATGCCAAACCCCTGAACAAAAACGGCCTTGGGAAAGCCGTCAGCCTGAAACCCGGGTCTGTTGGTAGCAAGAAATAAATACAAGCGACTGGCGGCGGATCAGGAGTCACAGCTCCAGATGCTTCAAATGTTGCTGGAAGATTTCTTCAGCCCTCTGAAGGTATTCTGCGGTCTTCTTCTTCACCGCTTCCCTGCGGGCTGGGTTTGGATCGCCTGCGAACGAGAGGACATATTGATGCCATTTTGGTGGCTCTCACTTGACCTTCTTTTAACAACCCAAATAATCCCTTGTGGGGTGGAGTCTGGGCAACTAAATGGAGCTAGCAAAGTGTTTACTGGCCAGATGCCTTTCCTGTCACCAGTGCGGAGTTTTGTTAAGCAGATATATTTCTCATTGTGCCGAGAGAGAAATATCTGCCTCCACCTAGGACTGAACTCATGGCCTCCTGATTGTGAGGCGAGAACTCCACCTCTAGGCCACCGCACCACTCTGGGGGAAAAGACACCAATAATCATCATCTGCTTTTAACGACTTCATAATCCCTTGCAGGATGGAGTCTGGGCAATTGAATGGAGCTAGCAGAGTGTTTACTGGCCCGATGCCTTTCCTGTTGCCAATGCGGAGTTCAAAGCGTTTAGCAGAATATAGGTAATCCTCAACTTACAACCACAATGGAGTCCAAAATGTATATTGTTAAAAGTGAGACATTGGTTACGTGAGTTTTGTCCCATTTTACGACTTTTCTTGCCACGGTTGTTAAAGTGAATCGTTGCGGCTGTTAAATTAGGGACATGGCTGTAACTGGTTTGTTAAGTGAATCTGCCCCCCCTGACTTTATTTATTTATTTATTTGATGGGATTTCTATGCTGCCCTCTCTCCCGAAGGACTCAGGGCGGCTTACAATGATAAAAAATATAACACAAATATTAAAAAACAATTAAATTTGAAATCCCAATAACCAATTAAAATTAATAAAAACTGTCAGTAAAACCCCATCCCCTCCATCAGTCCAGGTAGGCAAGTTGGAAAAGCCATGTTTTCAGGCCACAACGAAAAGATTGGAGGTCAGGGGCCACCCGAAGCTCCAGGGGCAGCTGATTCCATAGGGTGGGAGCTCCCACAGAGAAGGCCCTACCCCTAGGGGTCGCCAGCCGACACTGTCTGGCTGACAGCACCCCAAGGAAGCCCTGCTATGGGAGCACACGGGACGTTGGGAAGTCGTTCCAGGCAGCAGGGTTTCCCGCAAATACCCCGGCCCTAAGCCATGTAGGGCTTTATAGGTCAATACCAGCACCTTGAATCTCACCCGGAAGGCAACTGGTAACCAGTGCAGCTCACGCAGGAGGGGTGTAACATGGGAGTATCGGGACACTCCCATCACAACCCGCGCCACCACATTCTGGACCAGTTGAAGCCTCCGAGTGGTCCTCAAGGGCAGCCCCATGTAAAGAGCATTGCAGTAGTCCAACTGGGAGGTAACGAGTGCATGAGTGACCGTACGTAAGGCATCTCGGTCCAGATAGGGGCCTTTGCTTGTCAGAAGGTCGCAAAAGGGGATCACATGACCCCGGGGACACTGTGACTGTTGTAAATCTGAGTCAGCTGTCGAGCATCCAAATGTAAATCACGCGACAACGGTGGGGATGCTACGGCGGTCTTCCTTCGTGTGAAAAATAGTGCTAAGCCCCCTTTTTTTTAGTGCCATCGTAACTTCGGTCACTAAACGAACTGTTGTAAGTTGAGGACTGCCTGTAGCAGACGACCAGGGTTTACAGCTTCTAAGAACTGCCTTCTCATGGCCTAGGATTGAAGGCCACTTTCACACCACACACTCAAACCAGGATTGGTAAAAGACAAAGCAGCTGCATTTGCACGACACAATAAACTTGGTTAAGTGTTGATCTTAGTTATTTTTTTTCCTCTTAGGTTTGCCCATTGCACCAACCCAGCCTGTTGGTTTCAGTAGCCGTATTCATACATCATGCTCAAAACCAGGATTCCTAAAAGACGGAGCAGCCGAGAACCGCTGGTACCTGGATTAGACTTTGGTTCCGGCTGTGCTCAACGTGTCATGCCCCCGTCGGAGCCTGAATGCGTGCGGGGAGGATGAGCCGGAGCTGTGGCCGATGGAGACTGAGAGGGCGGCTTCACTGGCTTCGGAGGAATGTGGGGAGGAGCAGGATGAGGCAGCCCCGGGCCCCTCTGGATTGGGAGGGCTTGTGAGCAGGGAGGAATGCGGGCAGGACGACCAAGAGAGGCAGGCAGTAGAAATAAGGAGCGAGCTCCAAGCATGAAGAGTGAAGAGGAGACAAAAATACTCCTTTGGTCTTTAGCTGCCATCTTTTTAACGACTCCATAATCCCTGCAGGATGGAGTCTGGGCAACTGAATAGAGCTAGCAGAGTGTTTACTGGCCAGATGCCTTCCTGTTACCATTGTGGAGTTTTGTTCAGCAGAGATATATTCTCATTGTGCCCAGAGAAAGAAATATCTGCCCTGGCAGCCCAAAGTTGTCAGCGCGGAAGAATATTACTGGAGAGCACGATTGATGACTCTTGGCTATGGATGTGTCACATTGGAGAACATACATCCAGGAGGTGGGGGGAAAGACCAGGGTCAAGGGTGACAATGAATGATGTACTTTAGTGTCGGCTGCACCCAGCTAACGCCAACATGGCCACTCCTAATAAATCAATTTCCTTTTTACTCTGAGAGACGTGGCTAGAGACTTATGATTTGAATGGGGGTGGATTTGTTGAGCCCTGACAGCAGGTCAGGCTAACAACTCGGGAGGAGAGCGCCCCACCCCTCTTCACAAGGCACAGGGAAGGGAAGTTTGAACTCTCAGCTGGCTGTGTGGCCTTCGTGCCTCGTCCCGGGTCATCACACGGCGCCTTCTTCAGGGACCAAATTCTCCCCAGTTTGGGAAAAATCCCAGAAGCCAAAGAGACCTGCTCCCCATCCCCAACTTAACCTACCTTGCAGACCCTGAAGGAGCAAGTCAACTCCGCTGCGGTAGCCGTGAAAAGCACCCTGGAAGTCCCTGGAGGCTTCGCACAACACAGCTTGCCGAATCCGCTCGGTCGCTTGAGGCAGATACCTGCCGGGATCCAACGAGGCACTTTCTACCTTGGGTTTCTGCGTCATGTCCGCGCTGAGCAGGACTTCTGGTTTGGTCCCTGGGGCCTCCAGAGAAGCCAGACCTTCTCCATGGGAGAGGCTGGTGGCAGTAGAAGCTGGGTCAGAAGGAAAAGAGTGGATGGGCAGGTGCTCAACTGGCTAAAATTTAGTTTAGTTTAGTTTAAGTTTAAGTTTAAGTTTTTGTTTAAGTTTAAGTTTTAGTGTCATTGCACCTCATACATCGAAATCAAATACCATCTTCAGTGTACATTATGGCTATGAAATTTACACAAACACAGATCCTTCACATTCTATACAACTGAATTGAAAACCCCTGATATTGCATTCATATTGCACTCTGCAGTGGAATTCAATAGAGTTACTGCCCTGGGATAAAAGTTGTTTTTCAGCCTATTTGTCCTTGTTTTTATTATCCTGTACCGTCTGCCAGATGGTAATAGTTCAAACAAAGGATGCCCAGGATGAGATGGATCTTTGACAATGTTTTGAACTTTCTTAAAGCAGCGGGAGTTATAAAGCTCTTCCAAAGAGGGGAGAGGGCAGCCCATGATCCTCTGGGCAATGACGTTCATCCTCTGGAGCGCTGTCCCATCTGCCACGGTGCAATTGGCAAACCATACAGAGGTGCAGTAAGTTAAGATACTCTCTATGGTGCAGCAGTAGAAGGCCACCAGCAGTTTTTCATTCAGTTTTAAAGAAGGAGCTGGCTAGAAGATCAACAAAGATGATAAATGATCTGGAGGCTAAATCATATGAGGAACAGTTGATGGGAACTAGGTATGTCTGGTCCAGGATCCCCAAACTTGGTGACTTTAAGACTTGTGGTCTACAACTTCCAGAATTCCCCATTCAGGATGGTTGAAGTCCAATTCTGGAAGTTGGAAGTCCACAAGTCTGAAAGTGACCATGTTTGGAGAGTCTGGCTAGTCTAACGAAGAGACAATTAGGGAGGACATGATAGATATGACTTCTAATACTTGTATCGTGCCCGCCGGAGTCTGAATCCGAGGAGGAAGATGAACAGCTGACAGGGAGGGGAAGTGTGGCTCCATTGGCTGTGGAGGAAACTAGGGAAGGGCAAAGTCCGGCTGGGCAGAGCAGGGAAGAGGTAGAACAAGGCAGAGGGAGTTCAGAGGAAGACCCAGGCCCACCCCCTCTTCATCCTAGGGCACGCAGGGAGGAACGGAGAAGGGAGCAATGTGGGTTGCATGGCTTACGGGGGAGGAAAGGGCCCTGATTCCCTTCATTAGCCATAGCTGGGAATGAGAGTTTAACAGAAATGCATGCTGAGTGCAGCAGCTGCTGGGAGCGAATGTGAGTTTATCTTGTGTTGATTTTGCTTATCTGCGTTCCTGGTGTCCTCCCAACTGTGTTGAATTACTGCCATTTCTTCATGTCTGGAATTCTTGCTCCTGTCCTGCTGGACTAATTATCTCAATTTGCCTTGATTGGACTTATAGTTACAATTTTTGTTGACCACGTTTTGGCTTGATTCTCTGCAGCCAGAGTTTTTCTCCAGCCAGAAGGTAACCAGGACCTTGGGGGCAAAGTTGGAGCTAATAAAGGGACTCTTATTAATTAACGGTGTTGCCTTTGTGCCACGCCCCTTTGGGACATCACACCTGAGGGGCTGTCCCAGACCAGACTTCATCCCCAAAGCACTTGAGGCCGGGACCAAAAATATCGGATGGAAACTTATCACGGTGAGATCCAACCTAGAACTAAAGCGAAATTTCCTGACAGTGAGAACAATTATCCAGTGGAACGGCTCGCCTTCAGAGGTTGTGGATACTCCACGTTACTGGAGGCTTTCCAAATGGACAACCATTTGGCTGGGATGGTAGAAGGTCTCCTGCCTTGAGCAGGGGTTAGACTACAAGACCTCTGAGGCCCCTTCCAGCCCCGGACTTCTATGTCCCACAGGGAGATTCTACCCCTATCAGTGTCTTGGCTCACAGGCCACCATGGCTGCGCATGGAGAGGAGCAGTGGTAGGATTCTATCGGTTTCCCTACCAGTTTAATGATCGCACACTTCACGGGTGCGCATGTGTGCCTATTGCGCGCAGCTTTTCAAGCACCAGCTGGGGCTCTGCCACTCCAGTCAGCTGAGAGGATAAAGAAGAGGAAAGCTCGCTGCTTTTTTTGCTACTGGTTCGGGTGAACCGGGCCAAACCGGTAGCATTTCACCACTGGAGGAGACGTGCTGTTGGTGGGCCTTCATCTCCTACCTACCTCCTTTGGAGAAGGGGTCAAAGAGAGCTAATTCTTGGACCGATAAGAGGCAGTGAGAAGGCGAGTCGTTCTTGGCTTCTTCCTCCTCTTCCTCCCGAAGGCAAAGAGGGCATCTAGATCTTCCTCTTGTCCCACAGCGTCAGAGGCCCCCTCTGTGGTAGAAGCAAGAGCACAACTTCTAAGTAAACTCCCATCTAGGGCGGAGATTATGGAACCTTAAGATTAGGTTCCCAAATGGCTGCAGGCATGCAATTCATCAGACCAAAATGCTGGCAACTTTTAAGGTGGGTGGAGCTCAACTCCCAGAATTCCCCAGAGAGAAAGAAGACAGAAAAAGGAAAAGGAAGGAAGGGAAAGACAAGGAAGGAAGGGGAAGGAAAGGAGAGAAGGAAGAAGAAAAAGAAGGAAGGAAGGAAGGAGGGAGGGAGGGAAGGAGGATAGAGAAAGAAGGAAGGCAGACAAAAGGAAAAGGAACAAAGGAAGAGAGAAGGAAGGAGGGAGGGAAGGGAGGGAGGCAGGGGAAGGAAAGGAAAGAAGGAAGGAGAAAGAAAGAAGACAGAAAAGAGGAAAAGGAATTAAGGAAGAGAGAAGGAAGGGAGGAAATGCAACTTTCATCCTTTCTCATTTTGGAATCAAGAGCCTTAAGGGGATACCTTGGTTCTTCATTTGGGTCTCAGAGACACCACCTTTACTGGCTGCCTCCAGCTTCGGCTCCAGCAGCCTATCATCCTGAACCAGCCCCAGAGCCTCCTCGCCTTGCTCGACTCCTGCTGCGGGCACGGGGATGAGAGGGAGGGGCAGCGACGGTGACTCCCAGTGCCTGGGACAACTCTGCCCCTCTCCGCCCTGGAAAGACAAAACAGCCAGGGAACCGAGTCGCTGAGTTTGCCTTCTACTGGATTTGGGCACAAAGGGGAGTAAAAACTGTGTGCAGTCCTCGACTTACTCCCATAAGGAATAAAGAGCGAAAGGGGAGTGGTGTTTGCAGAAGACTATTAGTTCGTTTAATTAGCGTGAAGATTTGTTAGTGACTCTCAGAGACTCTTTTTAACCAAGTATTCCCTTGTACAGCGTTGCGCTTGGAACAGTGGTGGGATTCGAACATTTTCACTACGGGTTCTGCGGGCGTGGCTTGATGGGCGTGGCTTGGTGGGCATGGCAGGGGAAAGGATCCTGCAAAATCCCCCTTCCCTCCCCACCCCGCTGACCTGCTTTCCAGTTCCGTTCTGTGCAGGGCAACCAAAGAAGACCCTGCCGATCAGCTGGGACTTGATGGGAGGTGGAGCACAGATGGGGTGGGGCCAGTCAGAGGTGGGATTTTCCACTACTGGTTCTCCAGAACTGGTAAGAACCTGCTGAATACCACCTCTGGCTTTGTAAGCTATCAGCCTGGCAACTCTCAAAGCCTGATAAAGGTCTGTGGCTGTAATTCACTCTTGAAAGACCATTTGCCGGGGCTTTGCGGGACGTGAATGCTAGGAATTCACATTATAGCCAAATAAAAAGAGGTTTTGTTGGGACGAGAAATCTGCTTCGTGATTTCGGGAAGCCTGGCTCAGAACAGCCACCCTGGCAAACCACGACTGCGCAACGCACAGTCGGCCCCCTCCCTCCTTCCCCCACCCAACGTGGCTCTTGTTCCAGAATAAAATGCAGAATAAATAAATGAAGATACCCGGAAGAATTCCTTCAGCTGGGGGCTGTTATTTAAGGCCGGGATGTGTATGGTGAAATGCAGCATATCTTCTGCTGCTTTCCTCCGCTCTTCGATCACCTCGGGGTCGAATCGGCCTGGGTAAGGTTTGGGAGCAAGGTTTAAGTCTAGTTTATAGGTAAAAATTAATTTACACAAAATGCTTGACTATATAGTAACATGCTTCACCTTGATATTCTCCAGATGGGTTGGGAATTGCAATTCCCAAGAGGCAAAACTAACTGGGAATCCTGCAAACTCTTATCTAAGTGTAACTGGAAAGTCCTGGATTGAGGAAGACCGTTCTATACCGTAGTTATCTTCTAATGAAGTTATCCTCAGAGCCTTGGTGGCGCAGTGGTTAGAGTGCAGTACTGCAGGCGACTTCTGCTGCCTGCTGGCTGCCTGCAATTTGGCAGTTCAAATCTCACCAGGCTCAAGGTTGACTCAGCCTTCCGTCCTTCTGAGGTGGGTTAAATGAGGACCCAGATTGTTGGGGGCAAATAGGCTGACTCTGAAAACTGCCCAGAGAGGGCTGTGAAAGCACTGTGAAGTGCTATATAAGTCTAAGTGCTATTGCTATTTTCCTTCCTTCCTTCCTTCCTTCCTTCCTTCCTTCCTTCCTTCCTTCCTTCCTTCCTTCCTTCCTTCCTTCCTTCCTTCCTTATGAGGGTGCAGTATTACAGGCTAATTCTACCCACTGCTAGGAGTGTGATCTTGATTGGCTCCAAGGTTGACTCAGCCTTCTTTCTAAGTGTTATTGCTATTTTCCTTCCTTCCTTCCTTCCTTCCTTCCTTCCTTCCTTCCTTCCTTCCTTCCTTCCTTCCTTCCTTCCTTCCCTCCCTCCTTCCTTTCCTTCCTTTCAGAATGCAGTACTACATATGTGCAGTACTCTGCACACTACCAACAGTGTGATCCTGACCAGCTCAAGGTTGACTCAGCCTTTCGTCCTTCCTAAGTCAGTTAAATGAGGACCCAGATTGTTGGGGGCAAATAGGCTGACTCCATAAACCACTTAGAGAGGGCTGGAAAGCACCATGAAGCGGTATATAAGTCTAAGTGCTATTGCTATCCCAAGGGAATGTTTTTACAATGGGGCAACTTCCTGGGTAAAGATTTATAAAATGAAAATCACTTTTACATGCAGCTCAGACCAACTTAACATGCTACTTCCTAATACTCCGATACTGGCACATCATCTCAAGGAGTCTTAACATATCCTAATCAATATTTACAGAATGCAGAATAGCAAAAGTTGGAAGAGATTCTGGAGCACTGGTGGGATTCAAAAATTTTTACTGCCAGTTCTGTGAGCGTGGCTTGATGGGCGTGGCAGGGGAAGTATATACTACAAAATCCCCATTCCCTCCCCACCCCACTAACCTGCTTTCCAGCTCCCTGCTCCTGTGCAAGGCAACCAATGGAGACCCAGCCAATCAGCTGGGACTCAATGGGAGGCAGAGAATAGAGGGAGGCGGGGCCAGTCAGAGGTGGTGTTGCTGGTTCTCCCAACTACTCAAAATTTCCACTACCGGAATTTAATTACATTTCTTTTTCCAATTTTCAATATCTTTCCAATCAATATTTTTACACTGTAATTAAATTTAGGGAATGGAATAATTGAAATAAGATCATAGAAGGTAGAGAAAGGGGAAAAAATTATGGAAAGAAATAGTGAAAATTGTTATGACAAATGGATCAGAACATATAAAATGAGTGCGCAATTGAATTTATATCTGGATGGAGAAGTGATGGCTCGGGAGCATACTGTTCTCAAAAAAAGAATTTTTATGTTTCTGTTTTTTATATATATATATGTTTGTTTGTGTGTACTTGTTTGTTGGGAATGGTTCTGGGATGATGATATGAATTGTTATAAGATAAATTAATTTTAAAATATGGAATATTCTGCGTATGAGAATATATAAAAATAATTGTAGTTAAAGAGGATGGAGAAGACATACAAAAAGCCTTGGTGGTGCAGGCTGTTAAATGCCTAGCACTTAGCTCCAGCTGCCTGCAATTAGTGCAGGCTCGAATCCCACCAGGCTCAAGGTTGACTCAGCCTTCCATCCTCTCGGGGTAGGTAAATTGAGGACCCAAGATTGTTGGGGGCAATAAGCTGACTTTGTAAAAATGCTGCTTAGTAATAATAAGCAGACATATACAATGGAATGAAGGCTATTGCTGAGCGCATTGGGTTGTGCTCCAAAATTGTAAGCCCTGAGTCTCCGGAAAAGGGCGCATATAAATATGAATTTTTTTTAAAAAAGACTTGTAACCTACCAGCATACTGTATGTTTTGTCTGTGTATGTTTGTCTAAAAATAATAAAAATCGTTGGAAAAAAAAAATCCACTACCTGTTCTTGAGAACTGGTCTGAACCTGCTGAATACCACCTCTGCTTGGAGGTTAATCCAACCCTCCGCTCAAACAGGAGATCTTAAGAGATTCCTAATGGCTGGGGATTAGCAGCATTGTAATCCCCGGGAAGACAGCCAGTTGGGGGAAAAGGAGAGAAAGGGAGTTGAACACACACGCACACACACCCCAAAAAAGATCTGGTGATTCCCCTGCCCCGCCCTGGGGTTGCAAAACTGGTCAAGGGGTCGATGGAGGACTCACCGAAGACCTGGGCTCGCGGGAAAGCGGGGAAATCCTCCATGCGACGGAAGAGGTTGCGATGGGTGTACGCCAGGTCTGCATGCAGCTTCTTAAAGTCGCTGTATCTCTTCCAGACCACGATCTGTGGGATGGGAAGAGATTCAGGCAATGAATGTGGCCTGGGCTACATTTTCTCCAAGCAGGGACTCCTTGCACATCGGAAGGCGTTTGGAGAAGGGTAGTGCAGTATTTCTAGATGTTGGCGATCTTCAGGTGGCTGGACTTCAAGTCCTAGAATTCCCCAGCCAGCCATGCTGGCTGGGGAATTCTGGGACTTGAAGTCTGTCCATGCTGGCTGGAGAATTCTGGGACTTGAAGTCTGTCCATGCTGGCTGGGGAATTCTGGGACTTGAAGTCTGTCCATGCTGGCTGGGAATTCTGGGACTTGAAGTCCGTCCATGCTGGCTGGGGAATTCTGGGACTTGAAATCCGTCCATGCTGGCTGGGGGATTTTGGGACTTGAAGTCTGTCCATGCTGGCTGGGGGATTCTGGGACTTGGAAGTCCGTCCATGCTGGCTGGGGGATTCTGGGACTTGAAGTCCGTCCATGCTGGCTGGGGAATTCTGGGACTTGAAGTCCATCCATGCTGGCTGGGGAATTCTGGGACTTGAAGTCCGTCCATGCTGGCTGGGGAATTCTGGGACTTGAAGTCCGTCCATGCTGCCTGGGGAATTCTGGGACTTGAAGTCCGTCCATGATGGCTGGGGGATTCTGGGACTTGAAGTTCATCCATGCTGGCTGAGCAATTCTGGGACTTGAAGTCCAACAATCTTCAACTTGCTAAGATTGAGAAAAATCACTACTGTGCCTTGGGGAGACCTCATTTCTACACGCACCCCCTTAGGTATAGAACCTCCCTTTCGACAATCTACCTCACAGGGTTGTTGCGATGGAAGAAAAAGAACATAGAATAATACGGTTGGAAGGGGCTTTAGAAGTAAATCAATCACAGATTAAGAGAGTTGGAAGGGACCTTGTAGGTCATCTAGTCCAACCCACTACCCAAGCAGGAGACCCTACACCATTTCTGACAGATGGCAGTCCAGTCTCTTCTTGAAAGTCTCAAGTGATGAAGCTCCCACAACTTCCGAAGGCAACTTCTGTTCCATTGGTTGATGGTTCTCACTGTCAAAAAATTTCTCCTTATTTCCAGGTTGAATCTCTCCTTGATCTGTTTCCATCCATTGTTCCTTGTCTGGCCTTCAGGTGTCTTGGAAAACACTTTGACCCCCTCCTCTCTGGGGCAGCCCCTCAAATACTGGAAGGCTGCTCTCCTGTCTCCCCTGGTCCTTCTCTTCCCTAGACTAGCCAGGCCCGGTTCCTGCAACCGTTCATCGTATGTTTCAGTCTCCAGTCCCCTCATCATCCTGGTTGCTCTTCTCTGCTCTCTTTCTAGAGTCTCAACATCTTTTTTATAGTGTAGTGACCAAAACTGGATGCAGGACTCTAGGTGTGGCCTTAGTAAGGCTTTATAGAGTGGTATTAGTACCTCCCTTGATTTTGATTGTATCCCTCTGTTAATGCAATTTAGGATTGCCTTGGCTTTTTTGGCTGCCACCGTCTTTTAGTCCACCCCCGTCTTCAATAGGAGATCCTATGCTATTCCAGACTTTCTTTGGGCTTGAAGGGACAGATACATGTGATCATAGAGAGAATAATAGAACAGAATAACAGAATTGGAAGGGACCTTGGAGGTCATCTAGTCCAACCCCTTGCTCAAGCAGAAGACCCTATACCATTGTAGACAAATGGCTGTCCAATCTCTTTTTGAAAGCCTCCAGTGATGGAGTACCTACTACTTCTGGAGGGAAGCCATTCCACTGGTTGCCTGTCCTCTGGGGGTCAATTGAACACAGAACATGATAATAGAATATAGAAAAGGGAGGAGCCCACTATACACATCCTTAGTGGCAGATAAACCCAGCAAATTAACTACTAAGTGTATTTACTCTGTGGCAATCAGCAAATATCACCTACGAGGGCAATAACCGCTTTGTTCTTAGAACGCATGATTCTTGCTCACATTCACTTGACTTTTTAGTTCCCTGTAAAAAATCTGCTTTTCTCTTTCTTGCTCCTTTAGTATGTCTCACTTAGCAAGGGAAAATTTGGGCTGGCTTGTGGTTATATGGCGAGGACTGCCTGTTTATGTAAACCAAGATTCATATTCATATCATTAAGTCGAGCCAGGTGTGTGGCTGCAACAGAGATTTGCAAATGAACCAGGGTAGGTGTCCTTGGAGAACTGGCACCACCAGGCATTGGGCAAACCCTGAAAGAGGCCGCTGGTATGAACCCAGCCACTAAGCCCCTGCACCAGCCCACCCCCACATCTTGGGACAGCATGTTGTGGGAAGAACAGGCAAGAAAAACAAAATGCGTAAGTACAGTATAGATCAGGGGTCTTCAAACTTGACAGCTTTATGACTTGTGGACTTCAACTTCCAGAATTCCTCCTCCAGTCATGTTAGCTTGGGAATTCTGGGAGTTGAAGTCCACAAGTCATAAAGCTGTCAAGTTTGAAGACCCTTGTGATAAATAGTAGATGATAGATACATACATACATAGATGATAGATAGATAGAAGATAGATAGATAGATAGATAGATAGATAGATACATACATACATACATGATAGATTGATAGATAGGTAAATAGATATGTAGGTACAGAGAGATGATCAGATAGATGATAGGTAGGTAGGTAGGTACAGAGAGGGAGAGATGATAGATAGATCAGGGATCTTCAAACTTGACAACTTTAAGACTTGTGGACTTCAACTCCCAGAATTCCTCTTCCAGTCATGTTAGCTCGGGAATTCTGGGAGTTGAAGTCCACAAATATTAAACTTGCCAAGTTTGAAGACCCTTGGTATAGATCAGCCGTGGGCAAACTACGGCCCGGGGCCCGGATCCGGCCCGTTCGGCTGTTCTATCCGGCCCGTGGAGCCGAAAGAGCGGAGGGTTCTCTTGCTCTCCCAGAAGGCTACGTGAAGTAATCTAACTTTGAATTTATATTAGTTCACACAAACACTCCATCCATGCTTTTGTTCCGGCCCTCCGGTCCAGTTTAAGAACCCATTGTGGCCCTCGAGTCAAAAAGTTTGCCCACCCCTGGTATAGATGGTACCTGGCTCCTTAGTAGTAACTGTGAGAGGGATCGTAGAGGCCTAGTGGACAATCACTTAAATATGAGCCAGCCATGTGCTGCAGCTGCCAAAAAAGCCAGCGTAAGCTGAATTAACAGAGAAATAGAATGAAGATCACGTCAAGTGTTAATGTCACTTTATAATGGCCTTGGTAAGGCCACACGTAGAATATTGCACCCAGTATTGGTTGCCACGATGTAAAAAAGATGTTGAGACTCTGGAAAGAGTGCAGAGAACAGCAACCAGGATGATGAAGGGACTGGAAGCTAAAACACACGATGTACGGTTGCAGGAACTGGGTATGTCTAGTTCAGTGGTGGCTAACCTTTTTGGGCTCCTGTGCCAAAAATTGCGTGCGCGCTTGCACTTGCGCGCTCGCCTGCCAGCACCCAGAAGGCAATGTGCACGGGCCCTCCCACGCCCCTTGCGCACCCTTACCTGCACTGCGCCTCCCAGCTGATTTTCGGCATGTTTGAGGCCTTTTTCGGCCTGCTAGAGGCTTGAAGGACGCCTCTGCAGGCTTTGCAGGCTGAAAAATGGGCCCATTTCGTCACTTCCGGTATTTCTGGAAATACCGGAAGTGACAAAACGGGCCCATTTTTCGGCCTGCAAATCCTGCAGAGGCTTCTCTCAAGCCTCTAGCAGGCCGAAAAAGGCCCAAAAATCAGCTGGGAAGCGCGCACATGCGCAGTGAGGTAAGTTTGCCTAGGGCTTGCGTGCCCGCACAAATGGCTCCGCGTGTCACCTGTGGCATGCGTGCCATAGGTTCTCCATCACAGGTCTAGTTTGATGAAAAGGAGAACTAGGGGGGCCATGATAGCTGTCTTCCAATATTTTTGTTTTAATTACGTTTATATGCCGCCCTTCTCCGAAGACTCAGGGTGGCTTACAATTTTTGGGATATAACCCAATGTGCTCAGCAATAGCCTTCATTCCATTGTATATGCCTGCTTATTATTACTAAGCGGCATTTTTACAAAGTCAGCTTATTGCCCCCAACAATCTTGGGTCCTCAATTTACCTACCCCGAGAGGATGGAAGGCTGAGTCAACCTTGAGCCTGGTGGGATTCGAGCCTGCAGTAATTACAGGCAGCTGGAACTAAGTTAAACTAAGCGTTTAACAGCCTGCACCACCAAGGCTCTTTTGAGGGACTGCCCCAAAGAAGAGGGAGTCAAGCTATTCTCCAAAGCACCTGAGAGTAGAACCAGAAGCAATGGGTGGAAACTCATCAAGGAGAGACGCAACCTGGAATTAAGGAGAAACTTCCTAACAGTGAGGACAATTAACCAGTGGAACAGCTTGCCTTCAGAAGTTGTGGGTGCTCCAACACTGGAGGTTTTTAAGAAGAGACTGGACAGCCACTTGCCTGAAATGGTATGGTCTCCTGCTTGAGCAGGGGGTTGGATTGGATGATCGCCAAGGTCCCTCCCAACTCTGTTGTTCTGTTCTGTTCCTCCCTTCCTTCGACAGCGTCTACGTACCTCCTTGGTATCATCTGGGTTCGTCTTTGAGACAAACTGGAAGGAAAGAGAGAAAAACAAAGAGGTTAAGAGAGAAATGACAAAAAAGTTAAAATCGGCGCCTGGCCAAGTTTTTGCCCTCCCTGATGGCTGAGGAATGCCAGGAATGGCAGAGGTGCCGCACGACTCCAGGCGGGGAGGGCAGAGCAGGATGCCAGCTCAAGGCAAACTCCCTCCTGCCTGGCCAGATGTTCGGGGGGGGGGGAGCAATTGCATCCTGGGAGCAGAGATTCCCATCCCACCCCCAATCTCCCCCCTCCAGACCCATGCACTGGCAGCCCCCATTGCACCGCCTGGCCCCTGCATTACACACCCACCCATTACACACCCACTCCTCTGCCAAGGGACAGGCTGGGGAGGGAGTGGGGAGGGGAAGTGTCCTGCTTGAGCAGGGGGTTGGACTAGAAGACCTCCAAGGTTCCCTTCCCGCTCTGTGATTCTGTAATTTAGTGAAGCAGCCCTCAACCCCTTTTGCAAAAATAAACAAATTAAAAACAAATGCAGAAGGGGAACCAGCGCCTTCCCCGGCTCCCTGCACATGCTCCTGAAACTCCCTCCTTTGCTTCTCTGGCTGCACCCGCATTTTGTACGGGCTTGGGGTCTGGGGGCAAAGCGAGGTCCTCACTCCCCGCCCTCCCTGGGGAGGGAGGAGCTTCTGCTAATGCAACCCCTTTTCCTCACTTTGGCCGTGACTTTGTACTCCGTGTAGCCTTTGGGGTGGCTGCGGGGGTCGCTGACCGCGTAGGAGCGCTGGAACTCCTCCTTCGCCCGGCGGGACATCCCGGCGGCTTTTTCGGCGACGCGGCCCCTTTAAATCCAGGGCTGCGGCCGGACAGGAGAAAGTATGCGCGCCGCCGGAGGTGTGTGTGCTGGGGGGTGGAAATGCCTCCTCCTGCAGGGCGCATGCGCATCCAGCCCTTTTCCCCTGCCTTCCTCTCTCCCTCCGCCATCCAAGGGAGCGTCTGCAAAGAACCATTCTGTGTCTTCGGCGTTTAGGGACCGTGGGCCAATATCCCCGTTTGGGCAAAAAGCGAACAAGGGATGGATTTCATCCCTTAGAAACCTGGCAATCGCTTTCTTTCTCCAACCTGGCGCCCATCAGGGGATCTTTGCAAAGGACCACTCCCCGAATGCCAAAGCGGGGGTGGGGGTTGAGGGAATGTGGGAAGTTGGGCTTTCCACCTGCATCTCAAGCTGCGTTTCTCAAACTTAAGCCTGGAGAGGGGGGGACGACTTCCAGAATTGCCCAGATTGTTTTATTTTATTTATGTTTGTGTTTATAATTATAACTAGCTCTTATACCTGTGCTTCGCTACGAAACTATGTGGTCGGGCTTAGTTTTTGGGGAGGAAAATAAGGGGAAAAAAATTCTGCCTCTGCCTACCGACATCCACCAGTATTCATCTGGCTAGCATCCTGTCAGTGCATGAGAGTTGAGGGCTGTTTGGAAACTCAAAGAGTATTTGCTGTGTGAGCAAGGAGACAGCAAGGAGCCTGGGCGTGGCTTAGTTCAACAGTTCTGTACTAAAGCTGCTTGGTGCTCTGAAACTGAAACTCCTCTGCTTGTGTTTTGCCTTTGGAGCAGATTTCTTTTCAGGTGGGGAGGGGGAGTAGAACTCCTTAGCATCAGAGCGTGTTAATAATAATAATAATATAGGAAATACTCTAAATGCTCTGATGGTCATTTTGAAAAATCCTTTCTTAGTGAGTCCCTAGAAGCCAAGAGGAACCTACGTGCCAAATTTCAAGTTTGTAGGCTTTACAGTTCTGGAGATTTTGTGATGATGCCTGAGTGGCATTTTGCTTTTATATATATAGACTGGTCAAACCAAAAGGAAAACACGAATAATATAAAATTGTGGAAGCGGGACAGGGTGCAAATCTTGAAAATAAATAAATAAATGCAAGGAATCCTCAGTTTACGGCCACGGAGCCCAAACCTTCTATGGTTAAGTGAGACAGTTGGTTAATGACGTTCCTTTGGCCTGTTTTACGACTTTCTTGCCACCATGGTTAAGTGGATCACTGCAGTTGTTCCATTAGTATAACATGGTTGTTAAAGGGAAACCTGGATTCCTCACTGGCTTTGCTTGTCAGGGATCACATAACCACGGGACACTGTCTGCAACCGTCGTAAATATGAGTCAGTGGCCAGCATCCAAGTTTTGATCATATGACCATAGGGAGGCTGCAGCGGTCGTAAGTGTGGAAAACGGTCATAAGTCATTTTCCCAGTGCCGTTTTAACTTGGAATGGTCACTATATGAATTGTTGTAAGTCAAGGACTATCTGTATGCCAAACCCACCGTGGAAGAGGTGGGTCACCCCATGCTGGCTGGGGAATTCTGGGAGTTGAAGTCCACCCATCTTTAAGGGACCGAATTTGAGATACACCCAAGGGCCTTGGTGGCTCAGGCTGTTAATTGCCTGCACTTAAGTTCCAGCTGCCTACAACTGCTGTAGGCTCGAATCCCACCAGGCTCAAGGTTGACTCAGCCTTCCATCCTCTCGGGGTAGGTAAATTGAGGACCCAAGATTGTTGGGGGCAATAAGCTGACCTTGTAAAAATGCCGCTTAGTAATAAGCAGGCATATACAATGGAATGAAGGCTATGGCTGAGCACACTGGGTTGTATCCCAAAAATTGTAAGCCTCCCTGAGTCTTCGGAGAAGGGCGGCATATAAATGTAATTTTAAAAAAAATGTAAGAGATTGCCAAGCTGGAAAAAGCTTATCTATTCCAACCTCTCTTTTATTAGGGATGCGGGAAAAACTTTCGAATTTGAAAATATGTTTTCCTGCTTCTGGGATTTAATAAGTGGATTTGCTTCCCTCTCCAAAGTAGGATTACGGTTAGTTCAATGTTCTTACGAACCTGGGGATGGGGAACAGTTATGCAACATGGAAAAAAGATTATTTTTACAACCATAAATAAAGCAAATAATGAAACGCACATGCTGGCCTTCAGATTCAAATAAAAAAAATAAACAAACTGGTCAGCTGGTTGATGCTGATGAAATTCTAAGCACAGAAGCTGTTCCCAGAAATTTTTCTGGTTCAAAAAAATTTGTTTTGTCTGGTTTAAAGTTTTATCCTCGCCCTCCTAAGCGTAGGTAGACTTCCTGTTTTTTTCCCCAAGGATGCTTAGCATAATATGGTTAAATAAACTCATTTTTAGACTAGGAACCAACAGGCCAGCTTTGCAATCAGGGCCTAGCCACGAAAGAAACTAACCGACTTAAGAAACAACCAAGTTTTTAGGAGCATGAATCTAATTCCTCCCAAACCAGTTGTGGGAATGCAGCTAAACCCGGTTTAGCATGTGCAAACCTCGAACCCAGAACAGGAGTGAACAGACTCCAGCCACACACAAGCTGACTCCAAAATCCCCTGACTCTCTTTAAAACAGCCACAGCTTTATTGATGTGCTCTTAACACAATCCTGTGTGGAGAAGTGAAGATATTAAAAGACCAGTGGATTTCTAACCCCCGCCCCGCACCCCCAGCCACAGGACTGATGCCACAGGCCACACTGAATACGGGTGCAAACACTGATTTTTGCACTGGACATTGCTTCAAATTGCATCCAGATCCAGGGCCAAAGATGGGCCTTTAAGCAGTGGTCAAAATACAGTCTCTAAATCAGTGTTTTCAATCTTGGCCACTGGAAGATGGGTGGACTTCAACTCCCAGAATTCCCCAGCCAGCAGAGCTGGCTGGGGAATTCTGGGAGTTGAAGTCCACCCAGCTGGCTTTGGAATTCCGGGAGCGGAAGTCCACCCAGCTGCCTGGGGAATTCTGGGAGTTGAAGTCCACCCATCTTCCAGCGGCTGAGGTTGAAAAACACTCTTAAATCCTCTCAATCCGCGGTGAATATCCGGCTTGAGATGTCATCCAACAGCCAATCGATGCCCGCCAGTAGATTTTCCCCGGTGTACGCACTGCAACCTCGGATGCACCAATGGTGGGTCTGGATGCTGTCGAGGTCCAGGGCCTGGAGAGGAAGCAAAGAGAAAAATCAGAAAATTCCCCTTCCGTGCAAGGGTCCCCTATTCTCTGGACTATTGTGGCCTGTGGGCCGCCAGCCACCCAGCAGCTGAATCAGAGGAGAAGGAGGAAGAGGCGTGGAAGTCAGGGCATCAGGGCAACCCGAGAGCTCCGAGGGGGAAGAGGGAATGGAGCCAGCAGAGAGAGAGTGAGGCAGAGGCAGGGCCTGGGCTGTCCGTCAGCCCTCAGATGGAGAGTCCACAGCCCCCAGGTCTGGAAGTGAGGAACAGCTGCGTCCAGTGCCTGATGCTTGGATGCACAGAAGGCAGAGGAGAGGGGAGCAGTGGAAATCTATGGGCCGGACCTTGGGACGGAAGAGCCACTGCTGCTAGTGAAGCCCCACCCTAGCTCTGGGATCAAAGGCAGGGGGCAGAGATGAATAGATGTGGCAGACATCTCCCTGCCAGACGGACTGGTTAGCCTGCGGTGAGAGAGAAAGTTTTTGTCGGGGCTGCCGGCATTCCTAATAAAGGAATCTTTTGAGTTCACATCAAACGGTTTGTCGTGTTTGGGGAGTTGGGTCAAAACACTGGAGCTATTTTTTTTTTGTTCTGTGTTTTTTTTCACCATACCACTAATAATAAGAGCCTTGGTGGTGCAGGCTGTTAAACACCTAGCACTTAGTTCCAGCTGCCTGCAATTAGTGCAGGCTCGAATCCTACCAGGTTCAAGGTTGACTCAGCCTTCCATCCTCTCGGGGTAGGTAAAGTGAGGACCCAAGATTGTTGGGGGCAATAAGCTGACTTTGTAAAAATGCCGCTTAGTAATAAGCAGGCATATACAATGGAATGAAGGCTATTGCTGAGCACATTGGGCTGTATCCCAAAAATTGTAAGCCCCCCTCCGTCTCTGGAGAAGGGCGGCATATAAATATGAATTAAAAAACAACAACAACAACTGAACCGCAATTTAGCAATATAAACATATTAAACTATATCATTCATGTATCAACAATATATGTGTTTGTGTACATACATTAAAGGATAATTTTATACAGTTACCTTGTCACATTGCAATTTAATTTACATTGCAATATCACACCACATCTTGCTTTTTAAAAACCATTCCACTCGTGTTCTGGAAGTTTAATAAAGTACGTTTTTTTAAAAAAAGGAGAAATGTAGTAGTCCTTGCTACACTCGGCAACCGACTCACATTGGTGTCAGTTCCTGTGTCCCAGGGTTACGTGATCCCCTTTTGCGACCTTCAGACAAGCGAAGTCAACGGGGGAAGCCAGATTTACTTAACAAAGACAGCAAGAAAAGTTGCAGCGAGAAGCCAGGGGTGGTGGAGGCAAACCGATTTAATAAATAAATACACAAACAACCATGGTCCTTACCTCCTGGATGGCGCTGGGACTTAACGCACCTGGCAGGTCCTGCTTATTGGCAAAGATGAGAAGTGTGGCACCGGCCAAGCGCTGTGCAGAGAAAGAGAGAGAAAAACCAACAAATTACCCAAATCTTCTTGCTCCAACCCAATGTTCTGATCAAGGCTTCCCAAGACCGTAATTAAGCACACGCTTAGTGAAAACGACTCTTGTTTTATTTCAACGCTGGGAATTATGTTCATTCCCAGCCCGTAATGAGTCCCAAACAGTCCCTCAAGATTAGCACCCACCTTTCTCTCCTTTAAATGGCTGCCAACAACTAAAGTGCCAAATGAACTGGGAAAAAAAAAACAACCAACGTACAAAGTCCACACAGAGCTTCAAGACTGAATCTGAACAGAGCGAACGACTTTGCTTCCTGCAAAGGGTTTCCTACCTTTGCACTTATAGCTTATGGGAGGCACAATCACCTCCCAGCCTTACTCCCGAGTCACCTGTTATGTATATGTACACAATGTAATTGGGTTGACAATATATAAATCACAAATATATATGTCTCTAGCTTTAAGGAAGAATACTGTAATGTATTATACTATGTTCTGGTTGGTTGAGTATGCTGCAAGTTGCCATAAGAGGGAGCTAGAGAGCATGGTTTAATTTCTCTTTCTCACTGATGATCTCTCTTGATACTGACACTGACTGACTACGGATCGATACTGACTAACCCTGTTTACTTTGATATCGAAGGTTATCTGTTGTATTATGGTTTTGATATTTGTCTGCTGTAAAAGATGTGAAACCGGTAAGAAGACTTTATAACTGGATATTTCTGGACTGTTAAAAATGTGTATGACATGGACTGTTCCTTGGGACTGTGCTATTTCTTCAAGTAAACATTAACCCAACTCTGTGTGGCTGTATATTTATTCATAACTGCTCTCATATATGTTTCCATGTGCATATTCTTGTTATACAAGGGTTACTCTGCACATATCCTAACATCACCCCTTTTGCTTCAGCTGCTCTCACCTTCTGGCAACTCTGCGCCCACGTGTACCGGGAACAGGCTCCCTCTGTTCCTCTGCCTCGCTGCTGCCAGACTCCAGACTCCAGAGGCTCCGGAGGCAGCACCCCACTCCCAGATGGTCCTGGCCCCATCTCTGCATTGGACGCAGGACCCTCATCCGAGTTCTCCCCAGACTCCCGGACTGGTCCCTGTTCTTCCCCACTGTCCAATTCTGCACAGGCTGCCGGCAAACCACAATACCCAACAGCTTTCTGAAGCTATCAGGGGTCAGCACACCAAATGCCCATTTTGGGAACTGCAGTCCTAAGAAACAGGATCCGAGGTGGGGCAGCTGGGACAATTCTTCCCCTGGACGGAGGAGGGGGGGGAGCATTGCCGGGGAAGCGTGGTTCAACTTTAAGATGGGCGGGACTTCAACTCCCAGAATCCCCCAGCTTGGCATAGAAGGTAGAGAGTTCCCAGCTTTTTGCTGGGTTGGGCCACAAATAGAGCACAATCCCAAATAGGTTTCCTCAACAGTTTCTCGGCAGATGCTCCGCCATGCTGGAGTTGGTTAGGGACTGGATGGGAGACCACAAGGAAATCACGGGGGCGGAGATTACATTGCCAAGAATATTATCTTTTGATATTTATTTGTATACAACCTTTATTCTTTTTACAAATAATAGCTCAAGGTGGAAAATATACCCAACACATTTTCCTCTTCCTATTTTCCCCACAACAGGTGGGCTGGGCAGAGAGAGAAGGACTGGCCAAAGTCACCCAGCTGGCTTTTGTGCTTAAGGTGGGACTAGAATTCCCAGTCTCCTGGTGATTGGCCCAAAGTCACCCTGTCAGCTTTCATGATTAAGGCTGGACTAGAACTCCCAGTCTTCTGGTGATTGGCCCAAAGTCACCCAGATGGATTTCATGTCTAAGGGGAACTAGAACTCACTGTCTCCTGGTGATTGGCCCAATGTCACCCAGCTGGCTTTTGTGCCAAAGGCTGGACTAGAACTCCCAGTCTCCTGGTGATTGGCCCAAAGTCACCCTGTCAGCTTTCATGATTAAGGCGGGACTAGAACTCCCAGTCTCCCACTATCTTCGCGAGATAAAACTGGTTATAAATATAAATTGTATGCTGATGATACGCAGTTATACATCTCCACCCCAGGCCACATCAGTGATGCCCTCTCTGTGATGTCCCATTGTTTGGATGCGGTACGGATCTGGATGGACAGTAGCATGCTTCGGCTCAATCCGGCTAAGACAGAGTGGCTGTGCATACAGACATCTCGACTCAGTCAGGAGATTCCATCTTTGGTCATGTGGGGAGAGGTGTTGCCCCCCATGGATAGGGCACGGAACCTGGGGGTCCTCCTGGACTCACGGCTCAGGCTGGAGGAGCAGGTGGGAGCCGTGGCCAGGGGGGCCTTTGCCCAGGTCCGGCTGGTTCGCCAGTTACGTCCATATCTGGACCGTGATGCCCTGCGCACAGTCACTCAGGCACTTGTCACCTTGCGGCTCGACTACTGCAACGCTCTCTATCTAGGACTGCCCTTGCATACCATCCGGAGGCTTCAACTGGTACAAAATGCTGCCGCACAGGTTGTGATGGGAGTTTCCCGGTTCTCCCATGTTACGCCCCTCCTGCGTGGCCTGCATTGGTTGCCGGTTGCCCTCCGAATGAGATTCAAGGTTTTGGTATTGACATTCAAAGTCCTACGAGACATGGGTCCAGGCTATCTACGGGAACGTCTACTGCCAGCATCGAATACCAACCGCCCTGTATGAGCACACAGGCAGGGACTCCTCGGCGTGCCATCTGCGACTCAATGTCGCTTGGCGGTGACGCGGGGGAGGGCCTACTCTGTGGTGGCTCCCACCCTATGGAATCAGCTACCTCTGGGACTCCGCCTGGCCCCTGACCTCCGCAACTTTCACCGCGACTTGAAAACTTGGCTTTTTGAGCAGGCTGCGCTGTGCTGACTCCTCTTGGGGGGGTGGTTGTTTTATAATTTGTTTTAGTAATTTGGCTTGTTGGGTTTAATTCTATTTTAGGTAATTATTTATTGTGTTGGTTTTATTGTGAGAGCCCGAGTCCGTTCGGGAGAGGGGCGGCATACAAGTCAAATAAATAAATAAATAAATTACACATATCTACGAAGCGACTAGGAGTCAAGAAATTCTGGGAGTTGAAGTCCACACCTCTTCAAGGTTGAGACTCCCTGCTCCAGATGTTTTTGGGAAATCTGCCATAAAATTCCCAGCATTCTCTGCCCCAGCCAAGGAATTCCAGGAGCGGAGGTCCCTAAGATGCTGGAAGGCTTGCAATGGCCACCCTCCCATTCCAGAGGAAGCTGCCCCTTCCCTCCCCCTCCCCCTCCCCCTGACGAGGTCGCCCACCTCTTCCACCAGGAGGGTCTCCAGCTCCTTCTTGCAGTCCTCCAGCCGCTGGTGGTCGGCGCTGTCCACTACCCAGATGAGCCCGTCAGTGCTCTCAAAATAGTTGCGCCAGTAGGAGCGCAGGGATTTCTGGCCCCCGACATCCCAAATGTTCAGCTTGAACCTGTGGGGGGCAGAGAGAGGCATGGCAGAGGTGGCAGTGCCAGGCCAAAGGGCCCGGGGAAGGGGATGAGGAGGAGAGGGATGTGGCATCCTCACCCGCGGTGCTCCAGGGTCTTGATGTTGAAGCCCAGCGTGGGCGAGATGGTGTCGATCTCGTCCCCATTGAACTTTTTCAGGATGGTGGTTTTGCCGGCATTGTCCAGGCCCCTCAGGGTGGGACCGAGTCAAGGGCCACAAGCCAACAGTGTTTTCCAGGAGAGGAACGTGCCAGGCTCCTGGCAAAGGAAAGCTGCAGAGCAGGGAAATGCATGCCTCCCTAACAGATTAAACAGAGTTGGAAGGGGGCAGGGAGGTCATCTAGTCCAACCCCGCCCAAGCAGGAGACCCTACACACCATTTGTGAACAGAATAACATAGTTGGAAGGGACCTCGGAGATCATCTAGTCCAACCCCACCCAAACGGGAGACCCTACCTGCACCTTTTATTACCAGAATGACAGAATAATGGAAGGGACCTTATGGGTCATCTAGTCCAACCCTGCCCAAGCAGGAGACCCTATAACATTTATTAACAGGATCACAGAGTTGGAAGGGACCTTGCAAGTCATCTAGCCCAACCCCCCCCCCACTGACCAAGCAGGAGACCCTACACCCTTTCTGACAGGTGGCACCCCAGTCTCCTCTGGAAAGCTTCCAGGGATGAAGCTCCCCCACCCCACCAAGCATTTCTCCTCCCCTAAACTTAAGGGCAAGCGTGCCTGAGAAGCCCAGAGCATGCAGAGGTGGAGCCCAAAGCACTCTGCCCATGCACAGGGGCACTCTCGACCAGGTGGGTTGAGAGATGGGAAACGCTGCCTGGGGGAGGGAGCGTAGCCCGAAGCAGCTCCTCTTTCCTGGGATGCCAAGTCAGGGATCCCCCCGCCTTTCCCAGCTCCCCCCCCCCAAATCCCGGTTTCTCCTTCTCCCCCCATTGTTCCTTTTTTCCTCGCGGAAGGATACAGCATCAGCAGCCGCAGCTCCCGCTCCTTTTGCCGCATCTTCTTCAGGATGCTCAGCAGCCCCATCGCCCGCGCGGAAGCTCTGCTCGCGCTCCGCCCACCGCCGGGATACCGCGCGCGTTCCCGCCCCTCACCACTCCGCCTCCGCCAATCAGAAAGGCCGGGGGGCGGTCCCGGCTTGTAAAAGAACATAGGGGGTGGGGGAAATTTAATATATATACTTCCGGCTCTCAATCGCAATTTTGCTGGTTCCTGACATGGCAGCAAAGGGACTTAGTGTGAAGCAATTGTATAGATGCACACTTCTCCTGCTTGTGCCTGTGGGGCGGGGGGGGGGTGGACTAGAAGATCTCTAAGGTCCCTTTGTTTGTTAAAACTCTTTGCTGCCATCTACACAACTGTGTGTACATCTTACACAATTGTGTATATACAGTTGCATCTATACAATTGTGTGCATCTAATTTTGAAACGTATTTGTATTTTAATGTTTCAAAATTTCAATAAAGGTTAAAAAGACAATTGTGTGCATCTCTACAGTTATACAGCAATACAAGTATAGAGACTTTGTGTAGATGGCAGCAAAGAGATTTAACAAAATAACAAAGGAACCTTAGAGGTCTTCTAGTCCAAACCCCCACACACACACACAAGCAGGAGAGCCTAGACTTTGAGAGAGCAGTTATGCATAATTTGTGTGAATACTGCCTGGATGTTTGAAAGTTTTTGGTCTACTCAGAAATAAGAAAAATTAATTTGGTATTTTCAAATGGGTGGAAGATTTAGTGATTTAGTCAGGTTTCCACCGCCTGTGCAGCTTTCACTTCAAAAAGAACCTGAAGTCGAATCTGCCCACAAATCGGACCGCACCCCTTTTGCTCCCGTGGCCATTCAACGACCAGTCCCGCCCCCTTCCGGGTAGAGAAGACGAATCGCCAAGTCAGGATTGTCAAAGCTGCCGCAACGTAGATCAGCGAAACGTTAAAGAGATACGTGCTGTTGCATTGAGAGTTTAAAAAAATTTTTTTTATTTTTGACGGAGGGAAGGGATATAGACCATAAGAAATGAGGAAGAAAACAACTTCTCAATTTGTCTCAATTCGCTTTTTATAACGTTTATTTAATGCAAAATAAGCAAAGAGAGATGTCAGTTGATGAAATTGCTCAGAAAAGGCACCCAAGTTGGTTTACATTTAAAAATCACACAATTGCAAATCAGATCTTCATATCTCATTGGCTAAAAATCGGTGCTCTCCAAACTTGGCAACTTGTTCAGACTTGTGGACTTCAACTCCCAGAATTCCCCAGTCATCATGGACTGCATACATGGAATACAGAACCCCAAGCTGGCTGGGGAATTCTGCGAGTTGAAGTCCACAAGTGCCTTAATGTTGTCAAGGTTGGAGAATCCTGGGCTAAATGCACCCAACCAGTCAATTTCTAAAGCAACTGCAATCAAATTGTGTGGAAATTTCCCCTCTGTTCTCCTGCAAGGCTTAGCTTTTGCGATTTGAGTTGATTTGAGACATCTGCACATGCTCAGAGACTCCCTTCTTTGACATTCGGCGACAGGGTCTCTGGAAACTTCCATTTAAGTGCGTGGGTTTTGTTGTGGTCGGCCTGCAGAGCTGGCAGCAGAGTGGGACAGTGGGGAGGAACATGGTCCAGTCCCAGAGTCTGCGGACAACTTGGACAATGGTCCTGCATTCGACACAGAGATGAGGCCAGGGCCATCTGAGAGTGGGGTGCTGACTCCGGAGTCTCCAGAATCTGACATCAGTGAGGCAGAGGAACAAGGGGAGCCTGTTCCCAGTGTGCACATGTGCTGAGCTGCCAGAAGGCAAGAACAGTTAAGACAAAAGGGGCGACTCAGGAGTAAGGTTTGGAGATGATTGGCCCCTCCCATAAGACATAAAGGAGGAGCAAAGGGACAGGAGCCTTTGCAGGAAGCAACTCTGTTCGTTCTGTTCGGTTTAAAATCTGCAGCTGTTTGGACTTGTGCTCCGTTTGGCCTTGTACAACTAATTGGCAATTGGCAGCCTTTCAAGGCAGATAAAGGTGAGTGCTTATCAGCCTTATCCCAAAAGACTGTGGCAAACTTCTGTGGGACTATTCACAAACTGTTTTGAGACTCATTACGGGCTGTGAATGCATATAATTCACAGCCGTTGAAATAAAAACAAGGTTTTTGGGAACAGCCTGTGATTGTTACTGTCTCAGGAAGCCTTGGTCAGAAGAGGTTGTTGGTGTGCTTCAAAAGGCGATGCAATGTGTGGACTTCAAATTTCAGAATCCAATTCCCCTATGCCCGATGGAGAATTAGATCCACAATACAGGCAGTCCTTGGATCCACAATTGAGCCCAACATTTCTTGTTGTTAAGCGAGACCATTGAGTTTTGCCCCACTTTATGGCCTTTATTGACAGTTGTTAAGTGAAACACTGCCGTTAATTTAGTAGCATGATGGTTAAGTGAATCTGGCTTCCTCAACTTGGAGTCCAAAATTTCTGTTAAGTGAGACACTTGTTGAGTTTTGCCCCATTTTATGACCTTTCTTGCCACCGTTGCTAAGTGAATCACTGCAGTTGTTCAGTTAGTCACCCAGTCATTAAGTGAATCTGGATTCCCCGTTGACTTTGCTTGTCAGCTCACAAAAGAGGATCTCGTGACCCTGGAAACCCTGCAACTGTCATACATGTGAGTCAGTTGCCGAGTACGTGAATTTTGATCATGTGACTGTGAGGATATTGTATCAGTTACATGGAAAAAAAACTGGTTGTAAGTCACCTTTTTTCAGTGCTGCTGTAACTTTGGTCACTAAATGAATTGTTGTAAATTGAGGACTCCCTGTGTTGCATGCATGTTCTTTCAAGGGTATTTTTCTCAACATTATTTGGGGTTTTATCACAATTGATTGGCGGCATCTTAGCTAATCTACATATTCTGTTCTGTCCTGTCCAAGGCTTCCCCAGAAAGCACTAAGCCCAGTGATGGCGAACCTTTGTGTTATGGTGTGCCATAAGCACGTGCTGGCACCCACAATGCAATGCGCCCCCGTGCATGTGCACGCAACACCCCCACCCCACCCCCATAACGACACTAAACCAACTCTGCATCCCGGCAAATGCATTCTTTCAGTTTTATAGCGAACAAACCAACAAAGATATATATATGCATATATACATTTTACAACATATATTGAGCAATGGTTAAAATCTTTATCCTTTTCATTAATGTGATCTACCTTATTAAAATAACTCCTTCGTTCTTTTAACGTTTAAGTTTCTCTACACCATTTAATATTAACTACATGTCTTCTAACTATTCTGTGACTTATCGAAGTGTCAAATGTTATGTTTTCTTTATCCACTCATACCAGATATTCCATATTTCATAATAATCACTATCTTCTTTATTTTTTAACAACTTAGTTAGACTATCCATTTCGGCACGTTCATGAATTTTTTTAATTACCGTATCATCTGAAGGGATAGACGTCAATTTCCAATTTTGTGCGTAAGTTATCCTGGCCGCAGTTATAACATGCAGAATTAAATATTGATATTTTTTTCCATCTTTAAATTTATCATGCTTAAAAGAAAGGTTTCAGGTTCAAGTTTTAACTTTTGTGTTGTCATATTTAAAATCCAATTCCTTATGTTCCTCCAATATTTCTGGGCACATGGGCAGGTCCACCACATATGGAAATACGTTCCTTGTACATAATTACATTTCCAACAATTAGGTGGTAAGTTGGGGTACACCTTGGCCAATCTCACAGGGGGTAAGTGCCAACGATGAGCCATTTTATATAGATTTTCTTTATAAGCAACAGACAGGGTTAATTTATAATTTATTTGCCAGATGTCCTCCCATTTATCTAATTCAATGCTATGGCCCACGTTTCTAGCCCATATTATCAGAGTGTGTGACTGTTTCTTCTTTTAATTTGTAATCCAAAAGATATTTATATATTTTACTAATTGCTTTCTTTTCCTCTCCTAACCATATTTTGTCAAATTCTTGTAAAGTCGTATTGAAGCCAAACTGTTCTCTGTCTTTTTTATAGTGGGTTTGGCTTTGTAGAAAGGGCCACCATGCTATCTCTTTTCCTTGTACTTTTATTTGGTTCCTATTTTTAAGCTCTCCTATACCATACAATAAATCTTTATACCTGACAATATTTTCATAGTCCATTACATTTGGGTGCGTAACTGCTTCTAACGTGGATAACCACAGTGGAACCTTTAAGTAATGGTTTTTTAAAATCTTTTCCCAAACATTAGACAATACATTTCTTATATGGTGTCTTCGAAAATATGATGTTTAAATTTTCCATCCCACATAAAAGCATGTCAGAAATTTTCTCTTTTAAGGGTGGTTTCGTTCCATTCTTTAAAAAAAAAAAAACTGAGGCAGAACGTTCCACTGGCTAACTGCAATGTTTTTATTTGGTTTGCAACTCAAGTCTCTTCTAGAACTCACCTCTTGAAGGAAAAAAACAAACAAACCACAACACAGAATCCTCAAACACCATTTGTGTGAAGCGTTGAATAGCATCAAAAGTTTGAAAGAATAACTGTCAGGTGAATTGGAGGTCATCTAGTCCAACCCCCTGCTCAAGGAGACCCTCAACTATGGCTGTCCAAAGTGTTGAAACCAGGAAACCTCCTCCCCACAGCAGCTTGCCCTGTTTCTCTTCTTTCAGAATTAAGGAACTACCACTTTTCCAGATGTGGATAATTAACTACAGCTTGCCAAGGATGATGGGAGTTGTAGTTCATCAACACCAGTGTCCAGAGTGCAGCCATGTGGAGTTTGATGAAATACACGTTCTTCACTTTTGAACTACTGGGCAAAGACAGCCACATCTGGAAAACCTGACCAAGTTCAACCCCAATAGAATAGAATAAATTTGAGTGGGAATTTAGTGCTGGCTTTTCTCATGAACAAAACAGGGCATTGCAGCCCCAAAATGGCCATCACTAGAACTAGTGCACATTCAGTCTGTGGCTGAGAAAAGAACGCAAGCCATGTGCAGTGAGGCCCAATCCTTCTTCTTTTTTTGCACAACTATTCCAGCGCGATAAATAGCACTCGTAACACATCGAAGCACCGATATGAGCCTGTAATACGATCTTTTTCAAACCTCTGCAAATGTAAAATGGGTGGACTTCAACTCCCAAAATTCCCCAGTCCACTGTGCTTAAAGCATGCTGGGCTGGGGAATTCTGGAAGTTGAAGTCCACATTTTAATTTTATTTATTGAATTTATATTGCCACCTATTTGCACATGGAGACTCAAGGCGGCTCATGGAATATAAAACTTCATCTAAAACAATAAAACTAATAAAAAAGAATCAAATAAATTAATATAATAAATTAAAATACCCCACCACCGTGACAGCTTAAGATATACTTAAAGCTTGCTAGCTGGGGGATTCTGGGAGTTGAAGTCCATCTTAAAACCTGCTGCCTGGGGGATTCTGGGAGTTGAAGTCGAATGTTAAAATCTGCTACCTGGGGGACTCTGGGAGTTGGAGTCAATCAAAATCTGCTACCTGGGGGATTCTGGGAGTTGGAAGTCCACCCATCTTAGAACCTGCTGCCTGGGGGATTCTGGGAGTTGGAAGTCCACCCATCTTAGAACCTGCTGCCTGGGGGATTCTGGGACTTGAAGTCCATCTTAAAATCTGCTACCTGGGGGATTCTGGGAGTTGGAAGTCCACCCATCTTAGAACCTGCTGGCAGGAGGATTCTGGGAGTCCATCTTAAAACCTGCTGCCTGGGGGATTCTGGGAGTTGGAAGTCCACCCATCTTAAACTTGCAGAGGCTGAAAAACACAGCTCTAATACAAGCAGCAAATACCGGTTACCCGCAGCAGATCAAGGAAGCTGTAAACAAGCAGCACGATTTGCTGCAAGCAGCAGCATCCCTTCTACATACGGGGAGAGGTGTGGAACCCCGCAGCCAGCATTTCAAGGCAGATCATTCTTCTGCGCATGAAAATGAGATTACAGCCACTCCACCACAAGCGTGAAGGCCCTCCCCCCCCGCATGCCACCTCAGCTGCAGACCCTCTCGGAGAGATCCAACAGTGTCCCCTTCCACTTCCCATCCACCAGGAGAAGGGAAGTCCGGTTGTCCAAAGAAGCCGAATCCCTGAAGGAGCCTTTCTGGAAGACAACATTGCCCTCCACCACGGTCAAGCCGTGCGCCCGGCATAAGTCAGCGGCCTCTTCCAGGCTGTCGATCGCCAGCAGGTGGCTCAGTCGGGCCAGCGGGTATCGGCAATTCTTCGCATGGAAGCCATGGCTGAAGGTGAGCAACGCCAGGTGCCGGGTTCTGGCCAGGTGGGGATGGAGGGCGCTGGGAGGTAAGGGAGCTGCCGGGCCAGGCGGAAGAAACGAGCAAAGTTGCGTTCCAGGAAAGCCCAGTGGATGGCCAAGGCCGCCTTGAGGTCAGGAGACGTCCGGATATCGTCCGAGAGCTGGAGGATCTGCCAGAGGGCATCTGGGAGCCTTGGCGGCGGAGAGAAGGAAGGAACAGAGATAAGGCAAAAACTTAAAAAAAAAAAAGGGAGCGGGCAGTAATCCCTGACTTGACTTTCGACCGCAACTGAGCCAAACATTTCTGCTGTTAAGTGAGACAGTTGTCTTTTTAAATGCAGATGGGCTGTCTGAATTCTTGTTCCGATGAGTTTGTTCTCCTATGTTGTGTCATCCATTTATGAAGTGGCTGTTTTGTTTCCCCAACGAACAGAAGTGCACCCGGCTCATTGCACTTGTACTCATTGCCTTTGCACACTGCTCAGGTTGTGTCTGGGTGTTTTCCCAGGATTTGAGAGGCAGCCACAAAGAGGAGGGGGAGGTCCCACCTATTTTCCAAAACAACCAGAAGGCAGGACAAGAAACAATGGGTGGAAACTCATCAAGAAGAGAAGCAACCTGGAACTAAGGAGAAATTTCCTGACAATGAAGACAATTAACCAGTGGATCAGCTTGCCACTAGAAGGTGTAGGTGCTTCATCACTGGAGGCTTTTAAGAAGAGACCGGACAGTCACTTGTCTGAGATGGCATAGGGCCATGATAGTGAACCTATGGCATGCCTGCCAGTGGTGACACGCAGAGCCCTCTTTGTGGGCATGCGCACCGTCGCCAGCTGCTCTTCTGGTTTCTGCCAGCCAGCTGTTTTTTGTGGGCGCCAGGGCACCCAAAAAACACCCCCCCCCAAAACAGGCCATTTTTGAGCCTTTTTCAGGCCATTTTCAGGGCTGCTTTCTGGATCAAAATCAGCTCAAAAAATCGCCAAAAATGACCCTAAAAATGGCCTGAAAAGACCCCCCCCCAAAATGCCCAAAAAATAGGCATGCGTGCTCCGGCCAGCTGGTCTTTGGGTTTCCAGCACATACATATGCACACGTGTTCTGGTTTGGGCACTCAGTGCCAAAAAGGTTCACCATCACTGGTATAGGATCTCCTGCTTGTGCAGGGGGGGTCGATTAGAACACCGCCAACCGGTGGGTCAGGGACCACTGGTGGTCCACGAGAAAATTTTGGTGGTCCGCAGAGAAATGTTTTCCCCAAAGCAATTAATCCAGGCTGCGCGGGAACACAAGGCTGCACCACCCACATGGCCCACCGGAACACAAGGCTTGCAACGCTTGCATTGCGAACAACACGAGGTAGTGAGGGGAGGGGGGAAAGGGGGGGAACTTGCCCCACTCGCCCCAAACGCCTGGCCTGGCCACCGGGCTGCTTCTTTCCACATCTTTCTTCTTCTGCTTTTGGCTGCACGCAAGGAAAGTATCAAAAAGTCTTTCTTTCTCTCCCCCAAACTCCGCCAGAAATGAGTCTTTGGGACCCTGCAAGGCCTCCTGCTCCAAGAGGCTGCGCCAGAGCAACAAGGCTCACAAAGACTCATTTCTGGTGGAGTTTGGGGGAGAGAAAGACAAGACAGATTTCTGCTGCTTCTGCTGCTTTCCTTGCATGCAGCTAAAAGTCTCTCTCTCTCTCTCTCTCCCCCAGAGAAGGGAGCTGGAGACAGTACCCTGCAATCCCAAACAAAGAATGATCAATCCGTAGGAAAACGGGGTGGGCAATTTCCCTGCAGACTTTTTGGGGGATTTTCCCAGGGTCTCCGGTCTGCGGGATTTAAAATGTTGAGTTTGGTGGTCCCTGAGGTCCAAAAAGTTGGACTAGAGAACCTCCAAGGTCCCTTTTATCCTATCCTTGGAGTGGACAAGCTTCACCTCCCAACCATGCAGTTCCATGGGCAGCCCCTTTTTCTGGCATCCTGCCCCACCCTCTCCCGATCCAACCCCAGGGATGTCTAACATACCCCACCCCACCCCGCCCCCAAAACCCCAGGATTAGTCCGTCTGGCTGCGACGCCCGCGGCTCACCCAAGTGGTAGAGAAGGAAGAGTGCCTGGAAGCGCGGCTGGGCAGGATGCGCGGCGGGGCGGCGGTAGGCGCGGCGCAGGGCGGCGAAGGTCTCGCGCAGCTGCCCGTCGTGGAGGTGGGCATCGAAGCGCGCGGGCGCCTCGTTGCAGAGCCGGACTCCGGCGTGGAGCAGGTACAGCAGGACGCGCTCCAGCACGGCGGCGCAAAGCGAGGCGGGCGGCCGCTGCAGCGCCAGATCCAGCCGCACGGCGCGCAGCCGGTCGGCCACGAAGGCGCAGCGCTCGGCCGGCGACACCTCGCTCGCTTCGGCCACCGACCTTCCCAGCAGGTGGTGCACGGTGGCCAGCAGCACCGCCGGCGGGCGCAGGTCGCAAGGCGGCGGGGGAGCCTGGCCGGCCGCAGGGCGGGAGAACTCCTTTACCGCCCGCGCAGGGTCCGCTTGGCGATCCGGGCCGAGCTCCAGCCGGTGCAGCCGCTTCTGGCGCCGCCGCCGCGCGAACTCCCCCGCCGGGCACATCTCCTTGCAAAGGGCCGGCCGCGGAGGACCCTCCACCTCGCCCTCGCTCATGGCGCCGGCCCCCGGAACCCGCGCGGGCTGGTGGGCAGGGCCGGCCCCGGGAGGAGGAGGAGGAGGAGGCTCGCCTCGCGTTGCCCGCCTTCCCGGAGGCTGGTTCTCGCCCTGCGCCTGCGGGCGCCCGGTTGCAAAACGCGCCGAGCCCATGCGAGTTTCCCAGGAAGAACCTTTTTTTGGGTGGGCGATCGCGGCTCTTCCACGCTGATCCCCGCAGCACGTGGAGGCAAGAAACGGTTCTCCCACGCCGTGGGCACCCCGGTCCAGTTGCGCCAGTCCCTTTGGGGATCCTAAGGCAGCAGGATAGCACGCTGTGGCCATTTTTTTTTTTAAATTATTATTTTCTTCCTTTCTGGAAAGGGATTTTATCACCCACGAGGCCCTTTCCGCCTGGCGATGGGGCTCCGGATTGCGGTGTGGGAGGAAAAGGAGCAGCAGCCGAAGCTCGTCCCACGTGCTAGCCGGGGGTGATGGGGTTTGTAGTCGGGGAAGGCGTGGTTGAGCGGACCTTTGGCACCCCCAGCCCAGCGGGGCGGGGAAAATTCAAAAATGGTGTTCGAAGCGGAAATCGCGCTTTGCGTGTCTCTACTAGTTTTATAGATCTACGTGGCTCCCCGGCTTGGCCAATCGCCTGCTCCTTCCCAGAGAGGAGCGGGTCTTCCGAGTGAATGATTGCCGGGCGAGGGGGGCGTGGTCCGATTTGTGGTCAATCACGACTTCAGGTTCTCGTTCGGTTTGGACGTTGGAAACGGGGTGGTGGATTCTGGGATTTTAAAAATCAGATGTGATTTTATATTAAACACAGAAAGAGGATGTAAAATTTTTAGATCCTCTTCCTGATTTATTTTAAAATTTAATATTATTTAAGTTTTTCTATAGATTGTATGATGTGTATTAAGTAAAACCATTGTACTTTAAATCTTATTGTGCTTTTTTTTTTTTTTGCAAAATCTGGGTTTTTTGAGCACGAAATCTTGGATTTGTAAAGAAACCCTGATTGGAAACCTCGGCTTAATTTTATCAGTGCTGGAGTTGAGTGTAGGACCAGAGCAAAACTTTTCTCTCTCTCAACCCACCAAGGATCCACTCTTTAACATTTCAATGGCAGAGCAAACATCCTAATCTAGGTAGCCCTGGACTTACAACTACAACGGAGTCCAAAATGTCTGTTGCTATGCGAGACAGTTGCTAAGTGAGTTTTGCCCCATTTTATGACCTTCCTTGCCACGGTTGTTAATCCGGCTTCCCCATGGACTTTGCTCGTGAGAAGTCACAAAGGGGAATCACGTGACACTGCAACTGTTGTAAATATGAATCATTTGCCATGATCATGTGACCATGGGGATGCTGCAATGTTAAGTGTGACAAAACGGTCATAAGTCACTTCTTTCAGCGCCGTTGCAACCTTGAATGATCCCTAAACGAATGGTTGTAAGTTGGACTACCTGGGTATTTTATTTATGTGCATGCATGTTTTTGCTTTTACAGGCCAAAAATGGTGATTCTCTTAATTCCATGTTGTTGTATCCAGAAAGATACAATCAGGATCAAGGGAGGTACTAATACCACTCTATAAAGCCTTAGTAAGACCACACCTAGAGTATTTCATCCAGTTTTGGTCCCCACACTGTAAAAAAGACGGTGAGACGCTAGAAAAAGTGCAGAGAAGAGCAACCAGGAGGATTAGGGGACTGGAGGCTCAAACATATGATGAACGGTTGCAGGAACTGGATATGTCTACTCTAGTAAAAAGGACCAGGGGAGACAGGATAGCATCTTCCATTATTTGAGGGGCTGCCCCGGAGAGGAGGAGCGGGTCAAGCTATTTTCTAAAGCACCTGAAGGCCAGACAAGGAAGAATGGATGGAAACTGAACAAGGAGAGATTCAACCTGAAAATAAGGAGGAATTTCCTGACAGTGAGAACAATCAACCAATGGAACAGAAGTTCCCCTCAGAAGTTGTGGGAGCTCCATCCCTGGAGGCTTTCAAGAACAGATTAGACTCCCATCTGTCAGAAATGGTGTAGGGTCTCCTGCTTGGGCGGGGTTGGACTAGATGACCTACAAAGTCCCTTCCAGCTCTGTTAATCTGTAATCTATATATATATATAAAAGAGAAATACCACTCAGGCATCATCACAAAATCTCCAGAACCGTAAAGCCTACATACTTGAAATTTGGCATGTTATGTTCCTCTTGGCTTCTAGGTGCTCACTAAGAAAGGATTTTTCCAAATGACCATCAGAGCATTTAGAGTATTGCCTATATTATTATTATTAACAGGCTCTGATGCTAAGGAGTTCTACTCCCCCTCCCCACCTGAAAAGAAATCTCTTCCAAATGCAAAACACAAGCAGAGGAGAGGAGTTTCAGTTTCACAGCACCAAGCAGCTTTAGTACAGAACAGTTGAGCTAAGCCACGCCCAGGCTCCTTGCTGTGTTCACATAGCTCACATAGCAAATACTATTTCGGTTTCCAAACAGACCTCAACTCTCACATTGACAGGACTCTAGCCAGATGAATACCGATGGATCCTGGTAAGCAGAGGCAGATTTCCCCCTCCCTTATTTTCTTCCCCAAAAAACTAAGCCTGATCACATAGTTTCATAACAAAGCAGGGGTATCAAACTAGTCTGTAAATATATCAAACTGACTTTCCAGCTTATTAGGACAATTTGGTCACAACCTGGAAGGTATATTTATATATACATATATACATATATACATATATAAATATATATATATTTGGAAGTGAACAATAAAAGAACCCAGAAAAAGCACAGCAGTTAAAAGGTTAATAAACAGTTTATTTGCATTTTACAAGATCGGTTTCCATACATTCTCAATTAATTTGCCGTTAAAGTGCTGAAAAATAGTTTTCTTTGTATTTGTTTTGTTTTATAATCAAGGTACAGTTAATGACAAAAGATAACAATTTGCACCTGTCAGAGGAATTAATGACAAAAATATTTGTTCCTCAGTTGAGAGAATTTCTTTTTTTTTTTACAAAATAAGAAATATACAGAAACAATTAAGATGATGTCGTAAGAATTGTAGCTTGAATTATTTTGCAACAGCAATGTATCTTTTGAACAACAAATAAATTACATGTGGATATTTGGTTGCAGTTGGTTTAGTCATTTTGCCAAACAAGTGAAAAGTCATCTTTGTTGAATTTGACACATCTTACTTGCTTCTGTATATGTGCAGTGTTTCTTTTTCATAAAACCATAATTTTAAAGGATAAAACATTTTAGCCCCCTGCAGGTAAAAGCAAAAAATAAAATAAAAATAAACCCCTAGTAGTTTGAAATTAACACATTTTCATGGATCAACACTGAAGATACTCAGTGAATTGAAATATATATATAATATATCTCAATCAAAGCTTGCTTAGGTAAACAGAAAGCTCTTATAGCATACAAAGCACAACCCTATGCCTGAACAGAAGAGAAAAATCATCCAAAATACTCCCAAAAAACTGTACATCTACCTTCCTTACGGCACAGCTTTAAATATCACATAATCCAGGCTTTTCAAAATTCGTCACTTCTCCGTCTGCAAAAAAATTGCCTGTTTGCTCATCTGTATATCTGGGAGGAATTCTATATTGAATGAATTCAAACTGATACAGCCGACAAACCTTGCCGCTGTTTGTTTTAAGGCATTTGCTGCTTTTTTAAAAAAAAAGTTTTTCTTTGTTTAAAAAAGAAAGGTGTGTTTTTTGGCGCAATTCCACCAAGACCACTTGGGAAGAATTTGGGGGATATTCACGACCCCAACAAAGGATCAGAAATTTCTGGTGGGCTCCACAATGCCACGTGCTGTGGCCTCGCCATGAAAATCGTGCCAATGATATATAAACTGCTCGCCATCACCTGATGGGCACAGATGCCACTGTATCAGTTTGGAATTGTTTTACATCTCTGGAAGATAGAGATCTTTCAGTGGAACCTGCCCTATTCACAGTAAAACAGGAATCACTTTGCTCTCAAACCCTACTATTTCACTGTAGACCACCTGTTTCATTGCAAAGTATTTGAAGCCAGGAGGAAAAATATATATATACAGAGGGAGAAGGAGAGGGCCATGGGGCGAGAGGGACCTTATGTACAGGAAGGGGCATTATGTACACAAGCATTTTCCTGGACTACTCTTTCTTTTTTGCCACCGTCAACTCAACTACCGGCACTCGGAAAGCGGCTTTTGTCCCACTTTCATTACTCGACGACGAGGAAAGTCGAGATTTTTTGGACTCCAGGGAGGCTCCGCTGCCTTGTGTTCTCCCTGCCTCGTCGTCGCTTCCCGTGACCTCGTAAGACCCTTTGCTTTTTGACCCTATCCCGCCAAAAGTGCCAAATTTGATCTTGGCATGCTTGCCTTTGTCTCCTTCGTGCTCCAGCGTGCCGGTCGGGGTGGAGTGTGAGGAGTGCTCATCACTAAACGAGGACGACCGGTGCCGAGACTTTTTGGTCTTAAAGAAGGAGAACTTTCCTTTGGGCGGACGGCTGCTTCCCCTACTTCCACTTCACCTTCTAAGGACCCTAAACTTGCTTTGAGCTCTCCTTCAACTCCGGCCCCAGATGTTGAGACCTCTGGGGAGCCCACACTTCCCTTGACTTTGGGTTTGGAGAAGGCAAACCTGGGCATTTTGATTTTAGATTTCTTCAATTTCAGGTCAGGTTCTTCCAGCTCAACCGTGCCTGCCTCAACGTGGAGACTTGCTTGTGGCGGTTGGGGAAACTCAACATCGACACCGACTTCTCTTCCCACCGGTTCCTGCCCTGCCACCACAAATTTGGGTATTTTCATTTTAGGGAAGAACACCTTCCCAGGTGAACTTTCTAAATGGCCTTGTGGAGCATCCATCCCAACAGAAGGACCTTTGATACCTAATTTGGGACCACTGAGATCACCCCCTATCTTTGGTCCAGAAAAGTGAAAGTCCCCTGTCCCTTTGGCACCCATGTGTAGCTCTGGTGTTTTGGACTTGGGCCCTTTCAGATTGACATCAAAGTCCGGCTCAGAAACCTTTGGACCTGAGACATTGAGAGAAGGTCCTCTCAGACAGATATCTGGGGCGCCAGTGTCCAAGTCCAGGCCAGAAACCTTCATGCCTGGCATTTCTAGCCCAATGTGTTGACCTTTCAAGTCGGTAGCAAACTGGGCGTCTCCTTTCAAACTTGGTCCTTTCATGTTCAAATCAAAGTCAACTTCAGGTCCTTTGATCTGTGGTCCTGAAATGCTGCCACCTTCACCAGCGACGGCAAACTGTGGAAGTTTCATGCAGGGAAGTTTAACTGCACCTCCAGAGCCTTCCACCTTGGGGGATGTCATGCTGCCAGAAATGCTGAAATCTCCTTTGATCTTTGGTCCTTTCAGATTGATGTCCACCTCAGGTTCAGAGATGCCTCCTTCCGAAGTCATCTTCACTTTCGGCCCTTTCATGTCAACATCTGGAGCTGTTAGATTGACGTCTAGACCTGAAGGTTTTTGCATCTGAAACTTCCCTTCAAATCCACCAACACCAACATCTGGCATGCCAACATCCATCTTCGGAGCTTTAATCTCACCAGAAATACCCAGGTCTTTTCCTAGCTTTGGTCCTTTCAGATTCATGTCCATTTCAGGAATGCTTGCCTCTCCTTCAATTCGTGGGCAAGAGACATCAAGGTGTGCAGAGGGCAGCTGTCCTTGAATGTCTACGTCTGGCCCTTCCAGGTTTGCTCCTGGCTTCCCAAATTTTGGCAAGCTGAACTTGGGGAATTTCAGCTTCCCTCCTGGGCCTTGGAGTTCGGCCCCTGGGAGATCAACATCACCTTTTAGCTTTGGTCCTTTCAAATGAACATCGACACCGGGGGCAGAGAAGGAAGGTGCGGAAACATCCACAGGGGGTACGTTGACTGATGGACCTTTCAGGTTGATGTCAGGAATGGTAAGGTTGGCCTCAGCGCTGGGAATTCTCAGATCTCCTTCCAATTTGGGAGCAGCCAGGCCAATGCTTTCACCCGAGTGCTTGAATTCGGGGGCCTTAAGACCAATATTGGGACCTCCAATGTTGACGCTTGCGCTTCCACTGGGAACAGAAGCTTCAAGACTGGGTGACGTCACACCTATTCCTGGCATCTTGACCTCTCCTTCCACCTTAGGCAAAGAAGCATCAGCCTTGAACATGGGAGATTTGATATCAAACTCAACATCAGGAAACGAGAGTTTTCCAAAGACCGGTTTCTTTCCCTTGGGGGATTTGATGTTGGCGTCTGCTTTCAGGGATGCGTCTGGGACCGAGAGGCTTCCTTCCACATCTGGTGATTTCAAATTGGCCTCCATTTCTCCACTCACATCAAAACCACCCTTCTTGCCTTTGACTTTAGGTCCACTCATATGGAGTTTGGGCATTTTGAATTTGCTTTTTTTCCCTTTGGCAGAAATGGCAACATCTGGTGACTCAACATTCAGCTCAGCTTCTGGAACAGACATGTCCAAAGTGGGAGATTTCACATCAGCCTTGGGGCTCTTTGCTCCAAACCCAAATTTCGGCATCTTAAATTTGGGGAGTTTAACATTGCCCTCTGGCCCTTCAATGTTCACATCAGGACATTCCAAGTCAATCTCTGGAGCTTTAGCTTCAATCCCTGGTCCTTGGATAGCCATTCCTGGAACGGAGACATCCACATCACCTTCACCTTGTGACCTTTCAGATTTAAGTCAATTTCTGGCATGGAGATCTGAGGTGCTTTGAAATGCATTTCAGGCATCTTCACCGTAGAGCCCTTCAGTTGTCCTTCTGGTCCTCTGATGTCCAAACTTGGAGCTTCAATTTTCACATCAGAACCTGGTACTTTCAACTCTCCTTCAGGCAGGTTGATGTCCAACTGAGGTCCTTCTCCTTTGAATTCAGGTGTGCCAAATTTAGGAAGCTTCATCTTGGGTAATTTTACTTTTCCATCTGGACCGTGGATATCAACAGTGGGACATGCAATGTCAATTTCAGGACCTTTCCAATCTCCTCCAAGTTTTGGTCCAGAGACATCACCTTTCACACCAAGCTGTACATCAGGCATGAAGATTTGAGGGGCTTTCATCTGCATTTCAGGCATCTTAATTTTTGGACCTTTCCAACTTCCTTCAGGACCTCCAACATCGATGTCTAGTTTGGGACCTCTGATGTCAACGTCAGGAGCCTTCAGGTCAGCCTCCAACCTAGGCACTGAAACATCTACATCTCCTTTCATTTTGGGACCTTTCAAGTTCAAGTCAAAATCTGGCATGGAGATTTTGGGAGTTTTAAAATGCATTTCAGGCATCTTGATCTTAGGACCTTTGAGTTTTCCCTCTGGACATTCCAATTCCACATCAGGTACGGAGACATCCAGTTTAGGACCCTTGATATCAAGATCGGGCCCCTTCAAATCAGTATCTATTTTGGGAGCAGATACTTCTAGATCTACGTCTCCTTTCACTTTAGGGCCTCTGAGGTTGAAGTCCACGTCTGGCATGCTGATTTTGGGGGCCTTGATGTTAAATTCAGGCATCTGAAATTTAGGGCCTTTCATTTTGCCTTCAGGTCCTTTAATATAAATGTCAGGAGGATCTATCTGAGGAACATTAATGTCTATTTCTGGACCTTTCAGATCACCTTCAATCTTTGGCACAGGTACATCCACATCTCCTTTCATCTTCAGACCTTTCAAGTTCATATCAGGCAGAGAAAATTTAGGGGCCTTAAAATGCATCTCTGGCACCTTAAATTTGGGTCCTTTCAACTTCCCTTCTGGACCTTCAAGATCAACATCTGGAAGATCGATGTCTAGTTTGGGTCCTTTGAGGTCAATGTCAGGGCCTTTCAGATCACCTTCCAAACTCGGGACTGAGACATCTACATCTCCTTTTACTCTGGGACCTTTGAGGTTCAAGTCAAAATCTGGCATGGAGATTTTGGGAGCTTTGATGTTCATTTCAGGCATCTTAAACTTGGGACTCTTCCACCTCCCTTCTGGGCCTTCAATTTCTACATCTGGTGCATCAATATCCAATTTGGGACCTTTGATATCCACATCTGGGCCTTTCAGATCTCCTTCAAGATCTCCTTTGGGGAGGCTTACGTCCACATCTGGACCTTCCCCCTTGAAGCTGGGCATTCCGAATTTGGGCATTTTGAACTTGGGCATCTTCAACTTTCCTTCTGGTCCATGAAGTTCAACAGCAGGTGCATCAATGTCTAGTTTGGGACCTTTGATATCCACATCTGGGCCTTTCATATCTCCTTCCAGCTTTGGGACAGACACATCAACATCTCCCTTCAATTTTGGACCTTTGAGGTTCAGGTCAATATCGGGCATTGAGATCTTTGGGGTCTTGATGTGCATGTCAGGCATCTTAAATTTGGGGCCTTTCACTTTCCTTCTGGGCCTTCAATGTCCATACATGGTGCTTCAAGTTCAACTTTTGGGACAGAAATATCAAGGTCTGCTTTTGGGAGGCTTACATTCACATCTGGACCTTCCCCTTTGAAGCTGGGAATGCCAAACTTGGGCATCTTGAACTTAGGCATTTTGAGTTTTCCTTCTGGACCATGTAGGTCAACATCTGGAGCATCAATATCTAGCTTTGGACCTTTGATGTCAATTTCTGGGCCTTTCAAATCACCTTCTGGAACTGAGACATTCAGGTCTCCTTTGAGTTTGGGAGCTTTCAGGTTTAAGTCCACATCTGGCATTGAGAGTTTAGGAGTCTTAAAATGCATCTCTGGCATTTTAAATTTGGGACCTTTCCACTTCCCTTCAGGTCCTTCAAGATCAGCATCTGGAACATCGACGTCTAGTTTGGGCCCTTTGATGTCAATGTCAGGGCCCTTCAGATCACCTTCCAAGCTCGGGACTGAGACATCCACATCTCCTTTCACTCTGGGACCTTTGAGGTTCAAGTCAAAGTCTGGCATGGAGATTTTGGGAGCTTTGATGTGCATTTCAGGCATCTTAAACTTGGGACTTTTCCACTTTCCTTCAGGACCTTCAATGTCTACATCAGGTGCATCAATATCCAGTTTGGGACCCTTGATATCTACATCTGGACCTTCCAGCTTTGGAACAGACACATCCACATCTCCCTTCAGCTTTGGACCTTTGAGGTTGAAGTCTACATCTGGCATGGAGATCTTTGGTGTCTTGATATCCATTTCAGGCATCTTAAACTTGGGTCCTTTCACTTTTCCCTCTGGGCCTTCAATGTCCAAGCTTGGTGCTTCAAGTTCAACTTTGGGAAGAGAAACATCAAGGTCTCCTTTGGGGAGGCTTACATCCACATCTGGGCCTTCCCCTTTGAAGCCAGGCATGCCAAACTTTGGCATCTTGAATTTTGGCATCTTCAGTTTTCCTTCTGGTCCATGTAGATCAACATCTGGGACATCAACATCCAGCTTTGGACCTTTGATGTCAATCTCTGGTCCTCTAAGTTCTCCTTGCAGTCCTGGGGCTGGGACATCCATATCTCCCTTGAGTTTAGGTCCTTTCAGGTTGAAATCCACATCTGGCATTGAGATCTTAGGTGCCTTGATGTTCATGTCCGGCATCTTAAATTTGGGTCCTTTCCACTTTCCTTCTGGGGCCTCCAGTTCAATATCAGGAACATCTACATCAAGTTTAGGAGCTTTGATATCAACTTCTGGGCCCTTCAAATCACCTTCCAATGTTGGTAAGGTCACATCTGCATCTCCTTTTAATTTGGGTCCTTTCAGGTTTAAGTCAAAATCTGGCATGGAAATTTTGGGAGCCTTAAAGTGCATGTCAGGCATCTTAAACCTGGGTCCTTTCAGTTTTCCTTCTGGGCCTTCAAGGTCAACATCTGGAAGGTCAACGTCTACTTTTGGACCTTTGATGTCAACCTCAGGGCCCTTCAAGTCACCCTCCAACTTTGGCACAGAGACATCAATGTCTCCCTTCAATTTTGGGCCTTTCAGATTCAGGTCTATGTCTGGCATTGAGATTTTAGGAGTTTTGATATGCATTTCTGGCATCTTAAACTTCGGACCTTTCAGCTTCCCCTCTGGCCCTTCTAGGTCAGGAGTTTCAATGTCCACTTTGGGTCCCGACAGGTCAAGGTCAGCTTTGGGAAGTGTTACGTCCACATCAGGAGCTTCTGCTTTAATGCCTGGTATTCCAAATTTGGGCATTTTAAACCTAGGCATTTTGAGTTTGCCTTCAGGGCCATGAACATCAACTTCTGGTGCACCAACCTCCATCTTGGGTCCTTTGATATCAACCTCAGGGACTTTTAAATCTCCTTCCAGGCTTGGTGAAGAAACATTCAGGTCTCCCTTTAATTTAGGCCCTTTCAAATTTAATTCCACATCTGGCATTGAGACTTTAGGGGAGGAGATATTCAGTGACGGCATTTTAAATTTAGGACCTTTTGCTTTTCCTTGGATATCCACATCTGGACTCTGAACATTCACTTTTGGCCCTGAGATATCAACATCTGGTTTCTTAACCTTCACATCAACTTCAGGTGTATGAAGTTTGGGGCCAGAAAAATTGAACCTGGGAAGTTTAAATCGTGATTTCTTTGGTTTTGCTTCAATGTCTACTTTTGGTGTCTCCAGTTCAACATCAGGTCCTTTCAATGCAATGTCAGGTCCTTTAATGTCACCTCCTACATCTCCTTTGAGTTTTGGGCCTTTCAAATTCAAATCAATATCTGGCATTGAAATTTTGGGGACATTAAAATGCATTTCTGGCATCTTCATTTTGGGGCCTTTCATTTTTCCTTCTGGGTGTTCTATTTCCAGATCAGGTGTTTCAATATCTAGTTTGGGACCAGATATATCCACTTCTCCCTTGGGTATGGTCACATCCACTGAAGGACCTTCTCCTTTAAATCCAGGCATCCCAAACTTGGGCATTTTAAATTTGGGCAGCTTGATTTTACCCTCTGGACCATGCAAGTCAACATCAGGCATATCAATGTCCATTTTGGGGCCTTGAATGTCCACATCAGGGGCTTCAACCTTTGGCAATGAAACATCCACATCTCCTTTCACTTTAGGGCCTTTCAGGTTCAAGTCAAAGTCTGGCATGGAGATTTTGGGAGCTTTGATGTTCATTTCAGGCATCTTAAATTTGGGTCCTTTCCACTTCCCTTCAGGTCCTTCAAGACTGACATCTGGAACATCAACGTCTAATTTGGGCCCTTTGATGTCAATATCAGGGCCCTTCAGTTCACCTTCCAAGCTTGGGACTGAGACATCCACATCTCCTTTCATTTTGGGACCTTTGAGGTTCAAGTCAAAGTCTGGCATGGAGATTTTGGGAGCTTTGATGTTCATTTCAGGCATCTTAAACTTGGGACCTTTCCACCTCCCTTCTGGGCCTTCAATTTCTACATCAGGTGCATCAATGTCCAATTTGGGACCTCTGATATCCACATCAGGGCCTTTCAGATCTCCTTCCAGTTTGGGAACAGAAACATCAACATCGCCCTTCAGTTTTGGACCTTTGAGGTTCAAGTCAAAATCTGGCATGGAGATCTTTGGAGCTTTGATGTGCATTTCAGGCATCTTAAATTTAGGACCTTTTATCTTTTCCTCTGGTACTTCCACACTTATATCAGGGGCATTAATATCTAACTGGGGTGCTTTAATATCAAGTTCTGGCCCCTTAACATCCCCCTCTAGCTTTGGCACAGAAACGTCAACATCTCCTTTCATTTTAGGACCTTTCAAATTCAAGTCAAAATCTGGCATGGAAATTTTGGGAGCTTTGATGTTCATTTCTGGCATCTTAAATTTGGGCCCTTTCCATTTCCCTTCTGGTCCTTCTATGTCAACATCAGGGACATCAATACCTACTTTGGGACCTTTGATGTCCACACTTGGGCCTTTCAAATCCCCCTCCACTGTTGGTATAGATACATCAGCTTCTACTTTAGGCTTCCTCCAGTTCAAATCTATATCAGGCATAGAGATTTTAGGAACATTAAAATGCATTTCAGGCATCTTAAACTTAGGACCTTTAAGTTTTCCTTCAGGCCCTTCAAGGTCAACTTCAGGAAGGTCAACACCAACTTTGGGCCCTTTGATGTCCACATCAGGGCCTTTCAGGTCACCTTCCAACTTTGGCACAGAAACATCCACATCTCCTTTCACTTTAGGTCCTTTCAGGTTCAAGTCAAAGTCTGGCATGGAGATTTTGGGAGCTTTGATATTCATCTCAGGCATCTTAAATTTGGGTCCTTTCCACTTCCCTTCTGGGCCTTCAAGATCAACATCTGGAACATCGATGTCTAGTTTGGGTCCTTTGAGGTCAATGTCAGGGCCTTTCAGATCACCTTCCAAACTCGGGACTGAGACATCTACATCTCCTTTCACTCTGGGACCTTTGAGGTTCAAGTCAAAGTCTGGCATGGAGATTTTGGGAGCTTTGATGTTCATTTCGGGCATCTTAAACTTCGGAGTTTTCCACTTCCCTTCTGGGCCTTCAATTTCTACATCAGGTGCATCAATATCCAATTTGGGACCCTTGATATCCACATCTGGACCTTCTAGTTTTGGAACAGAAATATCCACATCTCCCTTTAGCTTTGGACCTTTGAGGTTCAGATCAAAATCAGGCATGGAGATCTTCGGTGTCTTGATGTGCATTTCAGGCATCTTAAACTTGGGACCTTTCATTTTTCCTTCTGGGCCTTCAATGTCCAAACTTGGTCCTTCAAGTTCAACTTTTGGACCAGAAAGATCAAGATCTCCTTTGGGGAGGCTTACATCCACATCTGGACCTTCCCCTTTAAAGCTGGGCATTCCAAATTTGGGCATTTTGAATTTGGGCATCTTCAACTTTCCTTCTGGTCCATGAAGTTCAACATTAGGTGCATCAATGTCTAGTTTGGGACCTTTGATATCCACATCTGGCCCCCTTAGGTCACCTTCCAGCTTTGGAACAGAAACATCCACATCTCCCTTCAGTTTTGGGCCTCTGAGGTTCAGATCAATATCAGGCATAGAGATCTTTGGGGTCTTGATGTGCATTTCAGGCATCTTAAATTTGGGGCCTTTCACTTTTCCCTCTGGGCTTCAATGTCCAAACTTGGTCCTTCAAGTTCAACCTTTGGACCAGAAACATCAAGATCTCCTTTAGGGAGACTTACATCAACATCTGGACCTTCCCCTTTAAAGCTGGGCATTCCAAATTTGGGCATTTTGAATTTGGGCATCTTCAACTTTCCTTCTGGTCCATGAAGTTCAACATTAGGTGCATCAATGTCCAGTTTGGGACCTTTGATATCCACATCTGGCCCTCTTAGGTCACCTTCCAGCTTTGGGACAGAAACATCCACATCTCCCTTCAGTTTTGGGCCTCTGAGGTTCAGATCAATATCCGGCATAGAGATCTTTGGGGTCTTGATGTGCATTTCAGGCATCTTAAATTTGGGGCCTTTCACTTTTCCCTCTGGGCCTTCAATGTCCAAACATGGTCCTTCAAGTTCAACCTTTGGACCAGAAACATCAAGATCTCCTTTAGGGAGGCTTACATCAACATCTGGACCTTCCCCTTTAAAGCTGGGCATTCCAAATTTGGGCATTTTGAATTTTGGCATCTTCAACTTTCCTTCTGGTCCATGAAGTTCAACATTAGGTGCATCAATGTCCATTTTGGGACCTTTCATATCTACATGTGGACCTTTCAGGTCACCTTCCAGCTTTGGGACAGAAACATCCACATCTCCCTTCAATTTTGGACCTTTGAGGTTCAAGTCTATATCTGGCATAGAGACCTTTGGAGCTTTGATGTGCATCTCGGGCATCTTAAACCTGGGCCCTTTCACTTTTCCTTCTGGGCCTTCAATGTCCAAACTTGGTCCTTCAAGTTCAACTTTTGGACCAGAAAGATCAAGATCTCCTTTAGGGAGACTTACATCAACATCTGGACCTTCCCCTTTAAAGCTGGGCATTCCAAATTTGGGCATTTTGAATTTGGGCATCTTTAACTTTCCTTCTGGTCCATGAAGTTCAGCATCAGGTGCATCAATGTCTAGACTGGGACCTTTGATATCCACATCTGGCCCTTTTAGGTCACCTTCCAGCTTTGGAACGGAAACATCAACATCTCCCTTCAGTTTTGGACCTCGTAGGTTTAAGTCTACATCTGGCATGGAGAACTTTGGAGCTTTGATGTGCATTTCAGGCATCTTAAACTTGGGACTTTTCCACTTTCCTTCAGGACCTTCAATTTCTACATCAGGTGCATCAATATCCAATTTGGGGCCTTTGATATCTACATCTGGGCCTTCCAGCTTTGGAACAGAAACATCCACATCTCCCTTTAGCTTTGGACCTTTGAGGTTGAAGTCTACATCTGGCATGGAGATCTTTGGGGACTTGATGTGCATTTCAGGCATCTTAAATTTGGGCCCTTTCACTTTTCCCTCTGGGCCTTCAACGTCCAAGCTTGGTGCTTCAAGTTCAACTTTGGGAAGAGAAACATCAAGGTCTGCTTTGGGGAGACTTACATCAACATCTGGGCCTTCTCCTTTGAAGCCGGGCATGCCAAACTTTGGCATCTTGAACTTGGGCATTTTTAATTTTCCTTCCGGTCCATGTAGGTCAATATCTGGGACATCAACATCGAGTTTTGGATCTTTGATATCAATCTCTGGGCCTTTCAAATTTCCTTCCAGTTTAGGAACTGAAACATCAACATCACCTTTGACTTTAGAACCTTTTAGGTTCAAGTCAAAGTCTGGCATGGAGATTTTGGGAGCCTTTATGTGCATTTCAGGCATCTTAAACTTCGGACTTTTCCATTTTCCTTCAGGACCTTCAATTTCAACATCAGGTGCATCAATGTCCATTTTGGGACCTTTGATATCCACATCTGGGCCTTTCACATCTCCTTTAGGGAGGCTTACATCGACATCTGGACCTTCCCCTTTGAAGCTGGGCATTCCAAATTTGGGCATTTTGAATTTTGGCATCTTCAACTTTCCTTCTGGTCCATGAAGTTCAACATTAGGTGCATCAATGTCCATTTTGGGACCTTTGATATCTACATGTGGACCTTTCAGGTCACCTTCCAGCTTTGGGACAGAAACATCACATCTCCCTTCAGCTTTGGACCTTTTAGATTCAAATCAACATCTGGCATGGAAATCTTTGGAGCTTTGATGTGCATCTCAGGCATCTTAAACCTGGGTCCTTTCACTTTTCCTTCTGGGCCTTCAATGTCCAAACTTGGTCCTTCAAGTTCAACTTTTGGACCAGAAAGATCAAGATCTCCTTTGGGGAGGCTTACATCCACATCTGGACCTTCCCCTTTGAAGCCAGGCATGCCAAACTTGGGCATCTTGAACTTAGGCATTTTCAACTTTCCTTCTGGTCCATGAAGTTCAACATCAGGTGCATCAATGTCCAGTTTGGGGCCTTTGATATCCACATCTGGCCCTTTTAGGTCACCTTCCAGCTTTGGAACAGAAACATCAACATCTCCCTTCAGTTTTGGGCCTCTGAGGTTCAGATCAACATCTGGCATAGAGATTTTTGGAGTTTTGATGTGCATTTCAGGCATCTTAAATTTGGGCCCTTTTAATTTTCCTTCTGGACATTCTAAGTGAATGTCTGGTGCTTCCACATCCAGTTTAGGAGACTTTATATCAATCTGAGGTCCTTCAAGATTGCCTCCAATATTTGGTACAGTTACATCCATGTGTCCTCTCGCTCCAGGTCCTTTGATGTTCAAGTCTACATCAGGCATGGAGATCTTCGGTGCTTTGATGTTTAGTTTTGGCATCTTAAATTTTGAACCTTTCAGCTTTCCTTCAGGACCTTCAATATCAAGTTCTGGAGCTTCCACATCTATCTTTGGACCTGAGATGTCAATTTCTCCCTTTGGCAAGCTTAGTTCTACATCAGGACTTTCTAGTTTTGGGCTTGAAACAGTAAAAACTGGCATCTTCAATTTGGGCATTTTTAGTTTCCCCTCATTCTGGAGATCAACGTCTGGACCACTTAACTCTACTGTAGGCCTCTTGATATCAATGCTGGGTCCCTTGAATTCTCCTTGTAATGTTGGAATAGAAACATCCATATCACCTTTCACATTTGGACCTTTCAAATTGAAGTCTGGCATGGAGACTTTGGGTGTTTTGAAATGCATTTCAGGCATTTTAAACTTTGGACCTTTCAGTTTTCCTTCTGGGCCTTCAAGGTCCACACTTGGCATATCAATATCTATTTTTGGCCCTGAAACATCCAAATCTCCTTTGGGAAGGCTCACACTAACATCAGGACCCTCTCCTTTCAATCCAGGTGTTCCAAATTTTGGTAGCTTCATTTTGGGCATCTTCAACTTGGCTTCTGGGCCTTCAAGTTCAACATCTGGGAGATCTATATCCAATTTTGGTGTAGCAAGATTGGGCCCTTTCAGATCTCCTTCTAGTTTTGGAACAGTCACATCCATTTCACCCTTCATTTTGGGGACTTTGAGATCTACATCTGGCATGGAGATTTTGGGAGCTTTAATATTCAGTTTTGGCATCTTGAATTTGGATCCTTTAATTTTTCCTTCAGGCCCTTCCAGCTCTACATCAGGGACATCAACATCCAGTTTAATATCTTCAAGATCAACCTTGGGACCCTTAAGTTCACCTTCTATTTTTGATCCAGAAATATCTGCATTCCCTTTCCATTTTGGCCCTTTTAGATTCAAATCTACATCTGGCATTGATAGCTTTGGTGCATGAATATTAAACTCTGGCATCTTAAATTTGGATCCTTTTAGTTTTCCTTCTGGACCTTCAATGTCTAAACTTGGTGCTGCTACATCAACTGTTGGAACAGAAACATCAAAATCTCCTTTAGGGAGACTTACATCCATATCAGGACCTTCTCCTTTGAAGCTGGGTATTCCAAACTTAGGCATTTTTAATTTTGGCATCTTCAATTTCCCTTCTGGTCCATGTAGGTCAACATCTGGAACTTCAATATCTAATTTTGGACCTTTGATATCAATTTCTGGACCTTTTATGTCACCTTCTAATTTTGGAATAGAAACATCAACATCTCCTGTGAGTTTGGGCCCTTTTAGATTCAAATCAGTGTCTGGCATGGAGATTTTAGGACCTTTAATATGCATTTCTGGCATCTTGACTTTGGGACCTTTAATTTTGCCTTCTGGTGCTCCAAGATCCCATCCTGGGGCTGCAATATCTACTTTAGGACCTGAGAAGTCAAGGCTGCCCTGGGGAAGACTGACGTCCACATCAGGAACTTCACCTTTCAAGCTGGGCACACCAAATTTAGGCATTTTCAATTTGGGCATTTTGAGTTCAGGCCCATGAAGGTCAACATTTGGTGCACCAATGTCTACTTTAGGAGCCTTGATGCCAACAGCTGGGCCCTTCAATTCTCCTTCCACTCTTGGTATGGAAACACCCATGTCCCCCTTGACTTTGGGGCCTTTCAAATTTAGGTCAATGTCTGGAATGGAGATTTGTGGAGTTTTGATATGAGGCCCCTTCAGTTGACCTGAAGGTCCCTTGACGCCAATGTCAGGAGCAACAATGTCCACCTTGGGTCCTTTAAGGTCTATCTGTGGGCCCTTCAGACCACCTTCTAGTTTGGGCACAGAAACATCCACGTCACTTTTTAATGATGGCCCTTTCAGGCTCAGGTCGAAATCGGGAACAGAAATCTTTGGTGCCTTAATGTCCAGTCCAGGAGCTCCAATATCTACTTTAGGACCTGAGATGTCAAGGCTGCCCTGGGGAAGACTGACGTCCACATCAGGAACTTCACCTTTCAAGCTGGGCACACCAAATTTAGGCATTTTCAATTTGGGCATTTTGAGTTCAGGCCCATGAAGGTCAACATCTGGGGCACCAATGTCTACTTTAGGAGCCTTGATGCCGACAGCTGGGCCCTTCAGTTCTCCTTCCACTCTTGGTATGGAAACACCCATGTCCCCCTTGACTTTGGGGCCTTTCAAATTTAGGTCAATGTCTGGAATGGAGATTTGTGGAGTTTTGATATGAGGCCCCTTCAATTGACCTGAAGGTCCTTTGATGCCAATGTCAGGAGCAACAATGTCCACTTTGGGGCCTTTGAGGTCTATCTGTGGGCCCTTCAGACCACCTTCTAGTTTGGGCACAGAAACATCCATGTCACTTTTTAATGATGGCCCTTTCAGGCTGAGGTCGAAATCTGGAACTGAAACCTTTGGTGCCTTAATGTCCAGTCCAGGAGCTCCCATGTCTACTTTAGGACCTGAGATGTCAAGGCTGCCTTGGGGAAGACTGATGTCCACATCAGGAATGTCAGCTTTCAAGCTGGGCACACCAAATTTAGGCATTTTCAATTTGGGCATTTTGAGTTCAGGCCCATGAAGGTCAACATTTGGTGCACCAATGTCTACTTTAGGAGCCTTGATGCCAACAGCTGGGCCCTTCAATTCTCCTTCCACTCTTGGTATGGAAACACCCATGTCCCCCTTGACTTTGGGGCCTTTCAAATTTAGGTCAATGTCTGGAATGGAGATTTGTGGAGTTTTGATATGAGGCCCTTCAGTTGACCTGAAGGTGTGTCAGGAGCAACAATGTCCACCTTGGGTCCTTTAAGGTCTATCTGTGGGCCCTTCAGACCACCTTCTAGTTTGGGCACAGAAACATCCACGTCACTTTTTAATGATGGCCCTTTCAGGCTCAGGTCGAAATCGGGAACAGAAATCTTTGGTGCCTTAATGTCCAGTCCAGGAGCTCCAATATCTACTTTAGGACCTGAGATGTCAAGGCTGCCCTGGGGAAGACTGACGTCCACATCAGGAACTTCACCTTTCAAGCTGGGCACACCAAATTTAGGCATTTTCAATTTGGGCATTTTGAGTTCAGGCCCATGAAGGTCAACATCTGGGGCACCAATGTCTACTTTAGGAGCCTTGATGCCGACAGCTGGGCCCTTCAGTTCTCCTTCCACTCTTGGTATGGAAACACCCATGTCCCCCTTGACTTTGGGGCCTTTCAAATTTAGGTCAATGTCTGGAATGGAGATTTGTGGAGTTTTGATATGAGGCCCCTTCAATTGACCTGAAGGTCTTTTGATGCCAATGTCAGGAGCAACAATGTCCACTTTGGGGCCTTTGAGGTCTATCTGTGGGCCCTTCAGACCACCTTCTAGTTTGGGCATAGAAACATCCACGTCACGTTTTAATGATGGCCCTTTCAGGCTGAGGTCGAAATCTGGAACTGAAACCTTTGGTGCCTTAATGTCCAGTCCAGGAGCTCCCATGTCTACTTTAGGACCTGAGATGTCAAGGCTGCCTTGGGGAAGACTTACGTCCACATCAGGAATGTCAGCTTTCAAGCTGGGCACACCAAATTTAGGCATTTTCAATTTGGGCATTTTGAGTTCAGGCCCATGAAGGTCAACATCTGGGGCACCAATGTCTACTTTAGGAGCCTTGATGTCCACAGCTGGGCCCTTCAGATCTCCTTCCACTCTTGGTATGGAAACACCCATGTCCCCCTTGACTTTGGGGCCCTTCAAATTTAGATCAATATCTGGAATGGAGATTTGTGGAGTTTTGATATGAGGCCCCTTCAATTGACCTGAAGGTCCTTTGACGCCAATGTCAGGAGCAACAATATCCACTTTGGGGCCTTTGAGTTCTATCTGTGGGCCCTTCAGACCACCTTCTAGTTTGGGCACAGAGACATCCATGTCACTTTTTAATGATGGCCCTTTCAGGCTGAGGTCGAAATCTGGAACTGAAACTTTTGGTGCTTCCACATGTAATCCTGGCATCTTGACTTTAGGACCTTTAATTTTGCCTTCTGGTGCTTCAATATCCAATCTTGGGACTGCAATATCTACTTTAGGACCTGAGATGTCAAGGCTGCCTTGGGGAAGACTTACGTCCACATCAGGAACTTCACTTTTCAAGCTGGGTACACCAAATTTAGGCATTTTCAATTTGGGCATTTTGAGTTCAGGCCCATGGAGATCAACATCTGGGGCTGCAATGTCTACTTTAGGTCCCTTGATGCCCACAGCAGGACCCTTCAGTTCTCCTTCCACTGTTGGTATGGAAATACCCATGTCCCCCTTGACTTTAGGGCCTTTCAAATTTAGGTCAATGTCTGGAATGGAGATTTGTGGAGTTTTGATATGAGGCCCTTTTAGTTGACCAGAAGAACTCTTGATGCCAATGCCAGGAGCAGCAATGTCCATTTTGGGGCCCTTGATGTCAGTCTGTGGGCTCTTCAGGTTGCCTTCCAGTTTGGGCACAGAAACATCCATATCACCCTTTAATGATGTCCCTTTTAGGCTCAAGTCAACATCTGGCACAGCAACTTTGATTGGGATAGTTTTCCCAGATGGCATTGAGATATTTGGACCTTTGAATGGTTCACCAAGGTCAACATTGGTGCCCTCAATACTCATGCTAGGCCCTTTCATGTCCCCTTCGAACTTTGGCCCCGAAATATATATAGCTCCTTTTCCTTTGGGACTTTTAAGATTCAAGTCAATATCTGACATAGAGATTTTGGGTGTCTGTCCACCAATCTCAATCCCTCCTTTTGGAACATTGATATCTGCTGTGGGGCCAGAAACAGAATATTTAGGAATATCCATGTGGTGTATTTTAAATTTGTCTTCACTGCCTTCAAGTCCAATGTCTGGAGCCCCAAAATCTATCTTTGATTTCACCCCACCTTTCAAATCCAGTCCCTTTACACCTATATCCAACTTTGGTTCTGGTATTCCTCTGCTTGCGACCGCATCTTTGGGGCCTCCTGGAAATCCTCCTGGGCTTTTGATTGTCACAGATGGAGCTGTTGCATCCAGCTGAGGAACCTCAATGTCAGCCCCTGGAGATGATATTCCAAATTTGGGCATTCTCATTGTAGGGAATGTAAGATTTCCTTTGCTGTCATCATCGAGACCTGGGCTTGTCATCTTGCCTTCAATGCCCGAGGCAGGGACTTTTACCCCTGCACCTTGAAACCCTCCCAATTCCCCTTTAATTTTAGGACTTTTGATATCGAATTGCAGTCGATCCCCTGTTTTCCCATTGATTTCAGGGCTGCTGAAGTCTGTCTGACCTCTCAAACCTTTACCCATGATGTCAGAGACTTGGATATCAGGTTTCCCCATCTTTGGCTGCCCCACAAGGGTATCGGCAACACCTGCCTCGAATTTTTGGGTAGGCAAGTCAATCGTTGGTCCAGAATATGTCACGTCATAAAATTTCCCTCCTTTGTGGGAGGTTTTTTCATAGCTGGTTCTCCCAGGCAAATCCACGTGTGGGATCTTGATGACAGTTTTCCCAGGTTCTGATTCAATTCCAACATTAGAAATCTGGGTAAGTTCATGTTTAGGAATTTTGATCTTGAACTCAGGACTGCTGATGTCAATCTCTTTGCCACCTTCATGGCCGGTAACATCGACAGTGTAAGCTGTGACTCTTTTGGTAACTGTGATGGTCCTGCTTTGAGTTCCTGCATGCTCAATTTCTGTGCCATCTTCTGATTTAAGGCGAGGTTTAATTTTCGTGGTGTAAATCCGCTGGTACTCTTCATCATCTCCACTCTGAAAGGAAAAGGAATTGTGTATCAAACTTTCTGCTCAAACTGGTGCGCTTCTACAAGGCAATCATTGATGATAGCAATCTGTATCAAAACAACATCCCAAAATGACTGCAGTGATAAGTCTCATCATTTCACTTCAAATATTCTTGCTTAGAACTAAAATAGGGTTGGAAGGGAAGGTTGGAGGTCTTCTAGTCCAACCCCCTGCTCAAGCAGGAGACCCTGTATTATTCTAGACAAATGGCTGTCCAATCTCTTCTTGAAAACCTCTAGTGATGGAACACCCACAACTTCTGGAGGGAAGCTGTTCACTAGTTAATTGTACTCACTGTCCGGAAATTTCTCCTTAGTTCTAGATTGGTTCTCTCCTTGATTAGTTTCCATCTGTTGCTTCTTGTCCTACCTTCTGGTGCTTTGGAGAATAGGCTGACCCCCTCTTTTTTGTGACAGCCCCTCAAATATTTGGAAGGCTGCTATCATGTCACCCCAGGCCTTCTTTTCACTAGAGTAGCCCATCCAATTCCTGTAAACTTTCATCATTATCTTTAGCCTCCAGTCCCCTAATCATCTTTGTTGCGCTTCTCTGCATTTTCTAGAGTTAGTTCAACTATATTTACTTCATCTGGATGTCTACATTGTACAATATCAGAACATCCAGCTAAGTGGGGATATCTCTGCCAATTGTGAGGTATTTGATATTGTTTTTTGGGGCAAAATGTACAAAATGTAAGCAGCTTGGTGACACAACATTGCTCAAGACGAGGACAATGGCCCACTTTGACAATATCAAGCACTTGATATTTTTCATTCTCTTATTGCAGTCCCCCACACACACATACAATGTATGATTGTGTGTGTGCACGTATAATTCTATGATTCCTTGAAAGTATTGTCCATTTCTTACCTCCACCCACTAATGTCAGGTTCTTACCTTCCACCAGCCTGGAAATATATCATGGACAGGTTCAAAGGAACATGTGCCATTCAAATCCAGATTGGCAAAATACAAATCAGATATTTAAAAAAAACATGCTTAATATCATGAGCTGATTCCACCACAGTCAAAAACCCTGGAATCTCACAGATTAAATTTTTAACTATTGTTAAATCTGGGATGTTGTTTTGCAGGTGCCTATCTGTTTGAACTCTGAAGTCCCAGAGCAATTTAGCTTCTTCATTTCCTATGACTTTCTCTATTGTATGGTTCTACCAGTTCTTGTTTATACTTACAACCACAATTGAGCCCAAGATTTATGTTGCTAAGCGAGACATTTGTTGAGTTTTGCCCCGTTTTATTATCTTTCTTGGTACAGTTGTTACGCGAATCAGTGAAGTTATTAAGTTAATAGTAAGTGAATCTGGCTTCTTCATTGACTTTGTCAGAAGGTTGCATGTTAACTCCAGGACAACTGTCATAAATAGGAGCTAGTTGCCAAGAATTTTGATTACATGGGGATGCTGCAATGGTCATATGTGTGAATATATATGTAAGCCAGTTTTTCCAGCACCGTTGTAAATGAATCATCACTAAAAAAATGGTTGTAAGTCAAGGACTATCTATAGGCAAATGGAATTAAGGGCCTCTCTATGAGGGAGTTCGGTGGTTAAGAAGCTCGATAAATAAATAAAATAAAATAATAAAAATAATAAAATAAAATAAATCAAATCATGTCAAATAAAATAAATAAAATAAAATATAATTCTGGTAAAATAAATCAATTAAATTAAAATAAAATAAATAAGAAAATAAAATAAGTAAAATATAATATAATAAACCAACCCAAATCAAATCAAATCAAACACTAGTAAAATAAATCAATTCAATTCAATAAATTAAAATAAGTAATAAAATAAAAATAAAATAAATTGGCTGGAGTTAGCCAGGTGTTTAGATTGGATTTGGCATTTTTATCCACCTAAGCACTTCCTATTATTATTATTATTATTATTATTATTATTATTATTATTATTCCTCTATTATCTTCCACTCTTGGCTCCAGCTGAGGGAAACTTTTCCCTCAGGCTGGCTCTCCTTGCCCTGTTTTTTTAGCTGCTGCCTCCTTTCCTGGCTGCCTCTTCCCAGCAAGGCTGCCTTTTCCCCTCCAGTTTTTCTCTTTATTTTGAACCCTGGGCTTTGGCTCCATTGATGCTGGAGCCTCTTCTTCATGAGGGCCTCAGAGCTCCCAGGCAGCCATTTTGTCTTCCCGCCTTCTCCCCGAAGCCCAACACGGCTGCTTGACAGACAGCTGCTGTGTGAACAGTAGTTGCTTTTTGATTGGTAGCTGAGTTATCCTGACAAGGGGAGGGGGTAAGGCCAAGGGAAGGCGGGACCACGGGGACACTGGGGCACAAGGCAATGAAGACCATGTGTCACTATCCTTGTGCAAATGCTGGCAGCTTCTGGCTGCACACACCTGCACACAACTGGATCCTCCTAAGGCCCCTGCAGCTAGCTTGCCCTCAATCAGATGATTGTTTGTGCAAGAGAGCCATGAATCGATATTTGTCGGTACTGTTCACCCTAAAGCAGCTAAAAGGAACAATTAAATAAGGGGGAGAAATGAAGTTTTTTGCTCTCTGACCTTCTGGATACTTTTATAGATTTCTAAAAAGGAAAGAAAGAAACTACATTGGAGGGAGGGAAGGAAGGAAGGAAGGAAGAAGGAAGGAAAAGGAGGAGGAAAGAGAAGGAAGAAAGGAGGGAAGAAGGGAAGGAAGGGAAAGGAAAGGAAAGAAGAGAAAAAGAAAGAAAGAAAGAAAGAAAGAAAGAGAAAGTCAATCTCATATCTCTTGCCAATCAGCGCCCCCTCCCCAAATGAGAAAGTGAGCCCGACTTTGGTCCTATCTCAAGGGGGAGTCTGAATCGAGCCTCACCAAACCACTGCAGTCCCTGGGACCTGAAATGGCCCCCCAGTCAGCTTCCACCTTATGCTTGTTTGTGCTTGCAAAGGGGGGAGAGAGGGAAACCCACCCACCCACCCCTTCATGGAGATGGTCCATCCTCGGCCTGCCTTCCCCAATTTGCTTTTCTCTCTCTGACGGTGAAATTGTACGAGACCGACTTTTTCAACCACTATTATCAAACTGGGTCTCTAATGCTCTCACTAATTATACCGTGGCTGCAATAACAGAATGAGAAGAGTTGGAGGGGACCTTGGAGGTCTTCTAGTCCAGCCCCCTCCTCAAGCAGGAGACCCTATACTATTTCAGACAAATGGCAGTCTTGTCTCGTCTTGAAAAACCTCCAATGTTGGAGCACCCACAATTTCTGGAGGCAAGCCATTCCACTGATTAATTGTTCTCATTGTCGGGAAATTTCTCCTTCGTTCTAGTTCAATCTCAAATTTTGAGCACCCTTGACCTAGAATTAAACAAGTCACTCAAGGTAAACTGAGCTTGTTGTGTTCCTTAAATATTCCACACATACGCAGTACTTCTTCCATTCTCTTCTTTTCACACATACTCACCAAAACAACTTCTGGGCTCCTTGGAGGAAACACGTCGTAGGAACCAGACTGCCCTGGCAGTGGGGAGCGGTCTCCCTTCCTCTGTAGCCGCAGGCCCACCGTATGATGACCCACATTTTTAAGGAGCTCCGAGACCTCCCCTGAGTGCACGTTGTCAAAATAGATGGTGGCGCTCACAATCTGGTCTCCTGCAGAATGAGAAAGGTGAGGATTCAGTTGTTAGATTAGGAAGAGCTGAAGGAGACGTCAAGGAAAGGTAGAAAGGATAAAGACAAGAGTTGGAAGGCATCTTGGAGGTAGTCCAGCCCCCTGCTCAAGGCAGGAGACTTTATTCCATCCCACACAATGGATGTTCAATCTCTTCTTGAAGACCGGAGTTTCTGGAGGCAAGCCATTCCACTGATTAATTGTTCTCGCTGTCAGGAAATTTGCCCTTAGTTCTTAGTTGGATCTCTCTTTGATAAGTTTCCACTTTTTGTCCTGCCCACAGGTGGTTTGGAAAATAGGTTGACTCCCTCAAGAAGCAACAGATGGAAACTAATCAAGGAGAGAAGCAACCAGGAACTAAGGAGGAATTTTCTAACAGTGAGAATAATGAACCAGTGGAAATGCTCGCCTTCAGAAGTTGTGGGAGCTCCAACACTGGAGACTTTTAAGAAGAGACTGAACATTTGTCCAGAATGGTATAGAGTCTTGCGCAGATGGTTGGACTAGAAGACCTCCAAAATCCCTTCTGTTATTCTGTAGTGGCCCCAAGATTGTTTCACTAACCTTCCTGTACAATTCCTGTCTTGGCAACTGGAGAGTCCTGTTGGACCTGCTTCACGAAGACACCTTCATCCGTCTCTTTGATGGTAATACCATGAGAGCTGCCTTGCCAATCGGGGAGTAGGATCTCCCGCGTACTCTCTTCTTCCTTGTCCATCTTAGGCACAGAAACAAGAAGTTGTCAAAGGCTTAAAACATAAAAATAAGGGGAAATCCTATTTGAGAGATGTTCAAATTGCACAACACTAAAAACTGATCTAATGCTAGAAGTGTAATGATTTATACATACATACATACATACATACATATAATATACATATATACATATATATATACACACACATATATATATATACACACACATATACATACATATATATATATACATATATACACACATATATATACATATATACATATGCAGGTCTTGGTGTGTTCGGGTCTTTTCCCGTGTAATATTAAGAGTATCTTGGTGACGTTTCGACGAGGTCCCACTCGCCATCTTCAGGCTGGTGCTTTTGGCTTCGTGCTTGTGCGAGCAAAGTGTGATCGGAGCTGCCGTCTCTCTATAAATACTAGTGGGGAGGTGTGGTGTGCTGGCTCTGTTGTAAGCGGGCTTGTTGGCTGTGTTGTTACTTCTTGATTGGTTGACGGAGTTGATGTTTGCAGATTGGTTGGCTTTTTCGTAAGACCCTGTGTGGCTGAGGTACTGGCTGTGTGTCTATCAGCCTTTTGTGTTGTAACGACCTGGGTAATGGGCTTCTCAGAACCTTCTGAGTTCTATTGTTGTGACATCCTGGGTCTTGTGCTGTAATCTCCTGGGTCGTTGGCTGTGTTGTAACATCCTAAAGTTTAGTGGTGTAACCTCCTGAGTTCCGTGATGTGATATCCTAGTATTTATAAAGAGACGGCAGCTCCGATCATACTGAAGCCGAAAGCACCAGCCTGAAGATGGCGAGTGGAACCTCATCGAAACGTCGCCAAGATACTCTCAATCTTACACGGGAAAAGACCTGAACACACCAAGACCTGCATACCTGTATTCATGAAAATATACATATATGTATATATATATTATATATACATATATATACACACACACACACATGTCCTATTTTCTCACCAAGGATCTCATGTGGATGCAAGTATAAATGAGACCTCAACTGATGAGCTTTTCTGGATCAACCAGAGTTAGCAGGGTGCTGACATTTGGATAAAAGCCTTTAGAGCATCCAAATTGGCCAGCAAACTTATCCACAAAAAAAGCACCAATGAAAAGCGTTGAAAATTAAATTCATTAAGGTGGAAATTACAATTTGCCACAGAATAGCTAAGAAATATTCTAACCCAGTGTTTTCCAATCTTGGCCACTTTAAGACGGGTGGACTTCAACTCCCAGAATTCCCCAGCCTGGGGAATTCTGGGAGTTGAAGTCCACCCGTCTTAAAGTGGTCACATTAAGAAACACTGCTCAAATCTATTGTCTCAACAAGCGAAGTCAACACTGTAAAACCGATTCACTTAAGGACCACATGATTCACTGAACAGCTGCGGTGATTTGCTTAATGAACAACCATAACAAACAAAAAAAGGTCATAAAATTGAATCAGGTGGTCCTTCAGTGAATCTGTTTTCCCCTGCTGACTTTGCTTGTCGAGCAGTGTTTCTCAACGTGACCGCTTTAAGAAGCCCAACTCACAACTCGCTCCTTGCTTAGCAACGGAAATTCTGTTCCTAATTGTGGTCATATGTCAAAGACTATCTGCTGCTGTTTCTAAAAGGTAGAGGGAAATATGAGTCGCCGTATAGTTTCAACCTTTCTAGGACTTTGCTTCAGGTAGGATCCGCCCCAGGAATGCAGTACTTCTCACTTGCTGATCCTTTTGGTAATGTTCGTTCCAACTTCACAACCTAGAAAAGAGATTAAAACTTCCGATGAATAAAAGAGATTAAAACTTCCAGGGAATAAAATCACTCTCAGTTTTTCTGAGACCTCGAATGTCAGAATTTTACCAAGCACACGACTTGGCAGCCTGTCATGTCAGTTTTATTTTACTATTTTACTGTACTTTTAATACTTTATTTTTTATTTTATCATTTTATTTATTAAACATTTTATGGCACCCATATCAGAGGTGGTATTCAGCAGGTTCTGACCGGTTCTGGAGAATCGGTAGCGGAAATTTTGAGTAGTTTGGATCAATGCTGCCTCTGCATGGCCCCGCCCCCATCTATTCTCTGCCTCCCAAGTCCCAGCTGATTGGCTGGGTCTTCTTTGATTGCCTTGCACAGGAGAATGGAGCTGGAAAGCAGGTTAGAGGGGTGGGGAGGGAATGGGGATTTTGCAGTAACCTTCCCCTGCCACGCCTACCAAGCCGCACCCACAGAACCGGTAGTAAAAATTTTTGAATCCCACCATTGACCCATGTGCTCGATAAGGTGACAGCTTTTAATTCCTAATTCCTTCCACGTCTTTCTTTTTCTATGAAAAGTGTAAATATTTCCTCCCTTTCTGCACAAATTTAAGTGTAGCAAGATTTCCTCACGAAATCTCTACAGATAACCTGACAGGTGTTTTTTTTCCCCAAGATAGAAAAACACACAAAATGTTTTTATAAGTGGCAGCTTTTGCAATCGGCTTGACAAAGCGTGCTGTGAGGTTCGAAAGCTTGTACATTCCTCGCTAAAACCAGCTGGCTGCACAAAAGACACTTTTAATTCCCAGTGGTCCAGCTGGCCGCCTTTTCCCCAAGAAAATACATCTATAGCTACTGTTTACATGTCGCCAGAATGAATTTGTCAGCACATTTCTCTTCATTCAAAAAAAACCACCCCTTATATATTGCTATCAAGCAATTATTAATCCTTAATATCGGGTAAGGATTCTGAAGTTTACACATCATAAAAGGAACATGAACTTACTGTCTGCATCAAAATTCATAGGGTCAAAAAAGCCACATCAAACTGACATACACTGGGAGTTGAAGTCCACATGTCTTCAAGTTACCAAGGTTGAGAAACATTGTTCAAGACATTAAACTCAGAGACTGAATTAGTGTAAGCCACAAAACTTAGGTGTTAAACTAAGTTTAATTTTCAGGCTTTGTATGTGCTGTGAAGCAGGGGTGGGATTCTACCAGTTCGGACCGGTTTGTTGAACCAGGTGTTACGATTCTGCGCAGTTCAGAGAACTGGCAAATCGTTCCCCTGACTGGCCCCGCCCCTCTCCGCCTGCCCCTTCCCTCTCCTCCCCACCCAGTCAATCCTTATTGCACATGCGTGACATTGTCGCATGCGCGACATCGCTGACTGCATTCTCCCCCGCCCGCCCCACCCCATTCAGTCACTCCTTATGGTATTTCTTTTTTTTCCTCCCGATGATCAGCTGTTCCAATGATCAGCTGTGCCTGGATCCCCCTCGCTGTCTTACTGCTTCACCCAGGAAGGTTCCATGAGGCCTTCCTGAGGAGGCAAAAAGGGCTGCGCCCACCTAGTTAAATGGCCACGCCCACCTAGCCACTCCCACCTAGTCAAGGCCACAGAACCAGTAGTAAAAATATTTGCATCCCATCCCTGCTGCGAACCCCCTTAGTTTAGGTTACTTGATGAAATCACGGCATTAAAGCCAGAAAGCGGAATAATTCAGAAATTAATTCAAGCAGGTGGCGTGAAGGGGGGCTTGGATAATTTCTCTGTTCAGTCTCACCAGTCTGAAGCAAAGTGTTCCTAAACCCAAATCCTTAAATCCTTTCCTTGCAGAAAAACATGTACCAATCAAACAATAATATTTGCTCATTTCCAGTAGAGGACTCTGGTGCCAAACCGAGAATATTTTTATCGCTTAGTGGCCAAGACCTCATGTTTTCATTGCTGTTATTACTATAATGTCAGGATTAGATAACAGTTTTTCCTGGCTTGCTGCACAAGTTGATAATGGCATTTACGCTGAAAACTCAATTCACACACAAAGAAGTGCATTTACACAACCTGTTGTCCCCAGAAAAAGAAAAAGAACCCTCACCCAGTTTAAAACTCACCAAATTCACGCTATTGTGAGAATGTGGACCCTGAATTGCAAATGATACGGTTAAAGCACATTGTGTGAACAGAGCCGAGTTAATGTGGTTTGCAAGACACCGGAAAATTTGCATGGGGAAAGGAACTGAAGCCCCCCTCCTCTTCGGGTGCTGGGTGATTTTCTAAATTGGTTGAGCAGTCCCTGTTTTGCATGGGGAAGAAGGGTGAGCATTTTCAAATATTGGTCCCTGTTCCCAGAATGCCTAAGAACTGACAAGCTTGTGCGCCCTGCAAGCGCATTAGGAGCACGGGCTTTCAGAACAAGCAACTTCAATGGGTAAAGAATTAATGGCGACAATTCATACGTTGTCCAAAGCTGTGGTTGGTTTTAAACCACTCTGGTAGGGTAGGATAGGGATAGGGATAGGGATAGGGATAGGGATAGGGATAGAGTGGAGTGGAGTGGAGTGGAGTGGAGTGGAGTAGACTGGAATATGAAATGGAGTGGAATGTGTAATGGAATATGGAATATGGAATATGGGGAATGGAATGGAATGGAATGGAATGGAATGGAATGGAATGGAATGGAATAGAATAGAATAGAATAGAATAAACAGAACAGAACAGATATTGGAAGGAATAGAATAGAATAGAATAGAATAGAATAGAATAGAATAGAATAGAATAGAATAGAATAGATATTGGAAGGAGGAGAGGAGAGAAGCTGGAAGGGACCTTGGAGGTCTTCTAGTCCAGCCCCCTGCTCAAGCAGGAAAACCTGCACCATTTCAGACAACTGGCTGTCCAGTCTCTTCTTAAAAACCTCCAGTAATGAAGCACCTACAACTTCTGGTGGCAAGCAGTTCCCCTGGTTAATTGTCCTCACTGTTAGGAAGTTTCTCCTTAATTCCAGGTTGCTTCTGTCTTTGGTTAGTTTCCATCTGTTGTTTCTTGTCCTGCCCTCCACTGCTTTGAAGAATAATTTGACCCCCCTTCTTCTTTGTGGCAGCCCCTCAAGTACTGGAATCCTCTCCCCAATGGCTGTGCTGGCTGAGGAATTCTGGGAGTTGAAGTCCACCCATCTGGAAGGGCTCTTAATCAAGGAATGCTACGCTAGCCAGCCTCAGGACTTCTGTTCAAGTTGATTTCTGACTTTTTAAAACAGACTCACAATCCCAATTGAGCCCAGTATTTCTGTTGCTAAGCCAGGCGGTTGTGAAGTGAGGTTTGCCCCATTTTATGACCTTTCTTGCCACAGATGTTAAGCGAATCATTGTCATTGTTGAGTTAGTGAATCTGGCTTCCCCGCCCGACTTTGCTTGTCAAAAGGCGATTTCACAACTCTGTAACCGTCACAAATATGAGCCAGTAGCCAAGCGGTCTGAATTTTTGATCACATGACCCATGGAGATGCTGCAACGGTCAAAAGCATGAAAAACGGTCATAAGTCACATTTTTTCATAGCTGTTGTGAACGGTCACTATAACAAACTATTGTAAATTGAGGACCACCTGTAAGGTATCCTAAAGGTGCTTTTTTTTCAAGAGGCAACTGGACTTTCTTGTTTTTCTTTGAAGGCATTTCACTTCTCATCCAAGAACCTTCTTCGGCTGTGATTAGATAGTCGCTTCACATCCAAGAAGCTGAAGAAGCTTCGGGGATAAGAAGCAAAACCTCTTCAAAGAAAAACCAGAAAGTCCAGTTGCCTCTTGGAAAAAAAAAGCCCCTTTGGGACAACCAGGACGGAGAATCTCCATAGATACCTGTAAGGTGGAAGCAAGTTGACAAACGCCACTCTAACAGCCTCACATTTTGGGGGGTTTTAGTGCAGGGGTCTCCAACCTTGGCTACTTTAAGACTGGCGGACTTCAACACCCTAGAATTCCCCAGCCAGAATTCTGGGAGTTGAAGTCCACAAATCTTAAAAGCTGCCAAGGTTGGACATCCCTGTTTGAAGTGGCTGTCGCCAGGGGGCAGCGCTGCCCTCACCCACCTATGTTTTCCAGGCGCTGGCTGGCACCTTCCCCAGCCGCCCAGCCCCACCTCTCCTGCTGTGCCAATTTCCCGAATCTTCAAGAAAGTTTTCCATTTCCAAGCAGTTGGGGTTCATGTGCAGGACTGAAAGTTGAAGGAGGAGGAGGAGCAGGAGGAGGAGGCGGTGAAAAGGCTTTGCAAAGTCTCAGCTGACATCAGTTCGGCCTGTTTGATCTGGATGAGCTTCAAGAGTCAAGATCTGAACCAGATCACAACAATAACAACTCTGCAAAGGTGGCAAAAAACAGCCCAGGACTTGCTTTAGCAGCTTTCCTTCCTGTCTTTTTGCACAGCTTCCAAGATTCCAGAGCTAAAGACAAAGGACGTTTCTGTATCTTTTGCGGCACAGAATTCTTAACAGAGGGGAAAAGGAAGCAAAATGCTATCTTCTTCTTCCTCTTCCTCTTCCTCTTCCTCTTCCTCTTCTTCTTCCTCCTCTCTTCTTCTTCTTCTTCCTTTTCTTCTTCTTCTTCTTCTTCTTCTTCTTCTTCTTCTTCTTCTTCTTCTTCTTCTTCTCCTCCTCTTCCTCCTCTTCCTCCTCCCTCCTCCTCCTCCTCCTCCTCCTCCTGCAGTTCAAATTCCTTGCCAAGTTGAAAACAGGGTAGGTTGGTGGTTTGGTACAAGTCCACCACAGCTAGAATGTGACATCCAGAGTCCACAGCTTGTCGATTAGCACCCAAGATACCTTGCTCTTACACAAAATATTCCTCTCCTTGGCTGCCTTTCCCACACTACCTTTCATCGTGTCATTTGCACAACATGGTTTATTTCTTCTAGCTTACTTCTTGTTGCGTTCATTCGGATCACTACGTTGAGCAAGCCGAGAAAGCACGGTAAGCAGCAATTCGAGTGAAGGGGAACTTACCAAATGTGCAGATGACACTAAGCTGGCAGGAACAGCCACACCCTTAGATGGTAGGCTCAAGATCCAGATGGATCTTGACAGACTTGACTCCTGGGCCCTGTCTCACAAAATGAAATTCAATGTACAGAAAAGTAAAGGCAAGGGGGAAAAAGCACACATCTAGATTGGTGAAACCAGGCTTAATAGCAGTAACTGGGAGAGGGATCTTGGAGTCTTAGGGGGCAACCAGCTAAATAAGAGCCAGCAGTGTGAGAGGCAGCCAAAAAAGCCAATGCAATCCTAAGTTGCATTAACAGAGGGATAGAATCAAGATCAAGGGAGGTACTAATACCGACTTTAGTAAGGCCTAATAAAGCCTTTAGTAAGGCCACACCAAAAGTACTGCATCCAGTTTTGGCCACCACACTATAAAAAGGATGTTGAGACTCTGGAAGGAGTGCAGAGAAGAGCAACCAGGATGATTTTAGGGGACTGGAGGCTAAAACATATGATGAACAGTTGCAGGAACCAGGCCTGGCTAGTCGAGGGAAGAGAAGGACCAGGGGAGACAGGATAGCAGCCTTCCAATATTTGAGGGGTTGGCCCAGAGAGGAGGAGGGGGTCAAGCTATTTTCTAAAGCACCTGTAGACCAGACAAGGAAGAATGGATGGAAACTGACCAAGGAGAGATTCAACTTGGAAATAAGGAGGGATTTTCTGACAGTGAGAACCTTCAACCAATGGAACAGAAGTTGCCTTCAGGAGCTTCATCCCTGGAAGCTTTTCATAAGAGACTGGACTGCCATCCATCAGAAATGGTGTAGGATCTCCTGCTTGGGCAGGGGGTTGGACTAGATGACCTACAAGATCCCTCCCAACTCTGTTCGTCTGTTAATTAGTGTCTTGTGTGCAAACTCCACCTTTGCAGCTAAGTCCTCAACATAAGACCATAATTGAGTCTTATGGGACTAGTACTTCCATTGCTAAGAAAAGACTTGTTAACTGAGTCACGCCTGGTTTTATAAGGCCATTTTTGGAAGAGCTTTATAGCTCCCACTGCCTTAAGAAAGTTCAAAATATTCTCAAAGATTTATCCCATCCTGGGCGCCCATTTTCTGAACTATTATCATCTGGCAGACGGTACAGGATAATAAAAACAAGGACAAATAGGCTGAAAAACAGTTCTTTTGAATTCTACTATATAGTGCAATATGAAAGCAGTATCAGGGGTTTTCAGTTCAATGTGTGGAGGGTGAAAGATGTGTGTTCGTGCTTATTTTCATGGTCACGATGTGCACTGAAGATGGTGTTTGATTTCATTGTACGAGATGCAATGACAATAAAGTAAACTAAACCAAACCAAACTAACTTTAAACACTCATTAAACGAATGGTTGTAAAGAGGAGGGCTACCCCCTATTTCTTCTCTTGTCCCATACCTTGTCTCCTTCTTCATCAACCTCTTATTTCTTGCTCCAAATTGTTTGGAATAGTGTTTTTAAATCCAATCAAACCTTTTGATTGTACAGGTAGTCCTTGACTTACACGAGTTCATTTAGTGACCGTTCAAAGTTACAACAGCAGTGAAAATGGCCGTTTTGCACATTTATGACCTTGGCAGCATCCCCGGGGGCAGTGGTGGTATTCAATTTTTTTTACTACCGGTTCTGTAGGTGTGGCTTGGTGGGCGTGGCAGGGGAAGGATCAGAGGTGGGTATTCAGCAGGTTCTGACCAGTTCTGGAGAACCGGTAGCGGAAATTTGGAGTAGTTCCGAGAACCAGAAAATATCACCTCTGATCTGCCCCACCCCCATCTATTCTCTGCCTCCTGAGTCCCAGCTGATTGGCTGGGTCTTCTTTGGTTGCCCTGCACAGGAGAACGGAGCTGGAAAGCAGTTTAGTGGGGTGGGGAGGGAATGGGGATTTTACAGTATCCTTCCCTTGCCATGCCCAAGCCACGCCCATCAAGCAAAGCAAAGCCTGCCAAGCCATGCCCCACAGAACCGGTAGTAAAAAAAAATTGAATCTCACCACTGGGAAGGATATATTGCAAAGCAGGTTAGTGGGGTGGGGAGGAAATGGGATTTTGCGGTATATCCTTCCCCTGCCACGCCCACCAACCCACGCCCACCAACCCAAGCCCACCAACCCACGCCCACACCCACAGCTGATTGTCTGGCTCTTCTTTGGTTACCCTGCCCAGGAGAACGGAGCTGGAAAGCAGGTCAGTGGGGTGGGGAGGGAAGGGGGATTTTGCAGGATCCTTCCCCTGCCACGCCCACCGAACGGGTAGTAAAAAAAAATTTGAATCCCACCACTGAGGCTTACCCAAACTAGGTAACATTGTCAGTGCTGGTAAGGGGCTTACTCCTCACTAGTTACTGATGATGTTACCAAGTTGGGTCATGAAACGTCTGCAAGGAAAAAGGCGAGCTGAGAGAGCACCCCTCAAATATTGTCCTAAAGTAGTATGAAAACTAACTTGAAACACAAACTCTAGGGTTTCCCAAACCAGAGGAAATTATCCAAATTTAAAAAGTAGTTTTTCTTCAGGTATCCTAAACATAACCCAATTACAATAGGGACATTATTAACCAGAAGTGTTTTATCTACATCTTTTTTTTTTTTTTTAAAGATAAGCTGTTTTGGAAATGAAGAAAACTGTTGGGGAAGCATTGCATTAACTCGACAATCTCTCCCTGCCTCAAAAGCTCTGCAAAAAAAAACCCTTCTGGATTTATTTCTGTTGATTTAGACCTGTGTTTATTTACAACTAGTTTCTGTTGATGTTTCTGTCCAGCTAGCTCAAGACAGTTTCCAAAATGTTGATCCAGGACATGTTGCATGAAAAATATAACGCTCCACAAAATAAACTCTGAAATCCGTTCGGGATATGAATCCAACATAGGAAAATACCCAGAATGTTTTCTTCCAAAAAAATAAAACCTTTTGACAGTTCTGCTGTTTTGATCAGTATTTCTCAACTATTGGTAACTTTAAGACCTGTGGACTTCAACTCCCAGAATTCCCCAGCCAGCCATTCTGGGAGTTGAAGTCCACACCTTTTAAAGTTACACAGGTGTACATCTTTTAATCCTGTGTTTGTGAGCCATTGCTAGATTTCACAGACTTCTGAAATTAATTTAATGTCCATCATTTTCAAAATCCCTGGGAGAAAACACCAGTGCATTTGATTCATCCCAAAGTAATTTTATCTGCGCAGTGTCTTTACGATTATATAATCATCTGTACCTCTTTCCACCCATCCCCTCCCTTTTAACAACTGGAATTTCTGAAGTTGGGCTAAAATAAATATAATAATAATAATAATAATAATATTAATAAGCTTGGGCCAACCACAACATTATTTCCTTGCCGAAATGCCTTCTGGCCCATTTTATAAATGCTGATGATTTTGCAAAATTATTTCAGGAATCTAGTTAGGCTGCTGAATTCTGTGGTTTGCTAAGCAGAAGAGACACACCCTGGAAATTTTATTTAAGAAACTCACTGATAGAGATACGGATGTGTGGAAGGCAGTTTACACCCTGGAAATTAATATTTACCATGCCTTAGTGTAGTGTTTCCAACCATGGCAACTTGAACATATAGGGACTTCAACTCCCAGAATTCCCTAGCCAGCCAAGAATTCTGGGAGTTGAAGTCCACACATCTTCAAATTGCCGATGTTGATTAGATTAGATTAACAGAGTTGGAAGGGACCATGTAGGTCATCTAGTCCAACCCCCTGCCCAAGCAGGAGACCCTACACCATTTCTGACAGATGGCAGCCCAGTCTCTTCTTGAAAGCATCCAGTGACGAAGCTCCCACAACTTCTGAAGGCAACTTCTCTTCCATGGGTTGATTGTTCTCACTGTCAAGTAGTTTCTCCTTATTTCCAGGTTGAATCTCTCCTTGCTCAGTTTCCATCCATTATTCCTTGTCTGGCCTTCAGGTGTTTTAGAAAATAGCTTGACCCCTTCCTCCTCTCTGGGGCAGCCCCTCAAATAATGGAAGATGCTATCCTGTCTCCCTGGTCCTTCTCTTCACTGGACCCAGTTCCTGCCACCATTATAATTCTCTTCTAGGCAACCAAAGTGGGTTGTGTGCCACCAGGCTGCCAAGACCCCTTAAGAGCACTGTCAAAACCCTTCTTCACCGAATTATTTCACGCCCAGTCCTTTCCTCGCAGCGATCCTCATGTCGTTCATCAAGAGCTGCTGATTTTTGCAGCTATCCATCGTGATTTGCAGCCACTCCGAGCCAAGAAGCGGGTCAGGCCACAAGTTTTCGGGGAAAATGTTAGCAGCAGGCGAGGCTGCTATTCCAAATATTTCACCTTTGGCATTCAGAGGCTGAAGGGCCAGTTTTGTCTTCTGCAAAACATTGCAGGGTGGCTGGGATTAAAAGAATGTTCTTGGCCTGGATAATTAAAGGGCCCCCGAAAAGATGTTTTTCTAGAGATATTCCAGCTGTGGGACAAGGCTGCCGTCCTGTCCCACCCGAGACAGATAAGGAACCCCTGAAAAAAGGAAGGGTCCAGAAATACTTTAAGAGGTCCCTTGTTATTCCAGGGCAGGATAAACCTTCCTGCATCTGTTACAGGAAGTCCCCAAGTTACGTCCAGTTCTCTGTAGCCACAGTTTAATGGACCTAGCTCGGGGGCATAAACCAAGGGTCTTCAAACTTGGTAAGTTTAAGACTTGTGGTCTTCAACTCCCAGAATTCCTGAGCTAACCTGACTGGAGGAGGAGGGATTCTGGGAGTTGAAGCCCACAAGTCTTAAAGCTGTCAAGTTTGAAGACCCCTGATATATCACCTATCACCTATCTATTTATCATCTCTCTCTCTCTCTCCCGCCTACCTCTACCCTACCTACATCCATCTTCTAAATCTTCTGGCAAGTTTTAAGACTTGTGGACTTCAACTCCCAGAATTCCTGAGCTAACATGACTGGAGGATGAGGAATTCTGGGAATTGAAGTTCACCAGTCTTAAAGCAGGTTGGCTGGGGGATTCTGGGAGTTGAGGTCCACAGATTTAAAGCATGCAGGCTGGGGGATTCTGGGAGTTGAAGTCCACCCCTCTTAAAGCAGATTGGCTGGGGAATTCTGGGAGTTGAAGTCCACACACTTAAAACATGCAGGCTGGATGATTCTGGGAGTTGAAGTCCACCCCTCCTAAAGCAGGTTGGCTGGGGAATTCTGGGAGTTGAAGTCCACCCCTCTTAAACTTGCTAGGGTGGGAAAAACCTGGCTTAGAAACTCTCTGAAGATTCCTTGCATTCTAGGATCCTCTTAACAGGAAGCAATTCTACAGAATTTATGAGATCTACTTCTAAGGGAAGAAGTGAAATGAAAGGAGCTGTTGGTTTCAATTCCCCAAATATATTTTTAAGATCTGTTTCCCTTCCCTAATTTCGTTCCTCAACTGCTTAGATTGGGGTTTCCCCGCCTTCTTTCCTGGGGGCCCTTCTCCAACTTTTAAAAATAGCTTGTGGGGTTTCCTTCTTTTTTAAGTCCATGCACTGCAGTTTGCCTTCACCTAACGTTTCACGTTCACAAACACCAAACGTTCAACTCGACACAAAAGCAAGCTTTTTTTGTGTGCTATGCTGCAAAAACCCAAAATCTAACCAGGTTTCCAGCTATTTAAGTTCTACACGTCGCATCCATCTGCTACCACACTTCTAACTTGGCATAAGTCAGGTTTAATTGACTTTTAAGGCTCTCAGGCCTTAAAATCAAGGCTAATTCAAACAGCTGCCCAAACTAAATGAGGTTAGTAACAGCGTGCTGGGCAAAACAAGGGTGTCCAACCTTGGCAACTTTGTGGACTTCAACTCCCAGGATTCCCCAGCCAGCCATGCCTGGCTGGCTGGGGAATTCTGGGAATTGAAGTCCACAGGGCTTAAAAGTGCTAAGGTTGGATAAGATAACAACACTCCATTTTTCCATCTTAATTCATAGTGGCGCAGAAATAATAAAGTTTTCCTTGCAATGTATTGGAAAAAAAATTGTCATTTTCCTGGGATTTGCAAAAAGGGTAGAGAAAGAAAAGCGAGGCTGAATGAAAGGAGCGAGTGCAAACAGCCCTAATGGAGGAGAACGTAATGTTCAACAACTCCTTGGAAGGAAGCCAAGCCAGGAAAAGATCAATATGCAAATCAAGAGGTTGTGTGTGTGTTGTATTGTTGAATAACAAACGCGGCACACACACACACACACACACACACACGTAAGGTAAATATAAAGTTGCGATAAACGAAAGCACTTCCAAGCCGCAAGAGACCAGGAACTAAATCTGTATGCACAAGGTATACAATAGGCTTACTAACGCCCGGCCCAAATGATCCCTTTTCCTCAAAAGGTGGTGTGGCTACCACACTCTGGGAGGTAAGCCGAGGTGTTGCTTCATCAGGAAATAGATCTATATTGCTTCAATCACAGAATCGGAGTTGGAAGGATTCCCAGAAGGCATCTAGTCCAACTTCTGTGCTTGTGGGATCACAGCGTCTCTGCCAGATGGACCTCTTGCTCTGTTTGAAAGGAAAACTCATGACCTCCTCATACTGGGTCCAGTTTTGGTCACCATGAGACCAAATAGATGTTTAGGTTCTGGAAAGAGTGCAGAGAAGAGCAGCAAAGATGATTAGGAGGCTGGAAGCTAAAACTGTTGTGGTTCGCCAGCAGCAGGTACAGACGGCTGAGGTGTGGAGAGTGAGGACTCAGGTGAGGGGCCTGCGTGTGATGCAGGGATGGGGCCAGGACCATCAGGGAGTGGAGTGCTGCCTTTGGAGATTGTGGAGGCTGGCAGCAGTGAGGAAGAGGCCCCCAAGGAGCCTGTGCCCAGTGTGCATGCGCGCAGGGCTGCTCGAAGGAAAGAGCAGCTGCAGCAGCACAGGCGACTCAGGAGTAAGGCTGCAAGGTAATGGCCCCTCCCTTAAGGGATAAAAGCCAGCTGAGAAACCCGAGTTCTTTGCAGGAAGCAAAGAAGTTTGATACTCAAGACTGGTGGAGGTTAGAATATCTGAATTGGTATTTGGAGACTCTTTGATTTATTGTTTAGGAACTTCATCTGTTGATCTTGGCAGCCTTGCAAAAACTTGGCAAGGCTCTTTCTTGTCGGAGCTAATGAGTTGGAAGCAGCCTTTTATCTGTGAGGAAACGGGATTCGTAAATGAAACAGTAAAAGGTTTTGTCTTGTGTTTGCTCTCGTGGAACCAGGTTTGGGTCAGAACATTCTCTTCTTATGACCACAATTGAGCCCAGAATTTACGTTGCCGAGTGAAAAAAATTGTTCAGTGTTTTGCCACATTTGTACGACTTCCTTTGCCACGTTGATTAAGTGAATCACCTCAGCGGTTCGATTAGTAACACGGTTGTTAAGCGAATCCGGCTTCCCCCGTTGACTTTGGTTTGGTGAGAAGGTCACCAAAGGGGATGACATGACCCTGGGATACGGCCACTGTCGTAGATAGCAACCGGTTGCCAAGCATCCAAAAAGTAAACCAGGTGACCGTGTGAATGCTGCAATGGCCATAAGTTTGCAAAAACGGTCCTAAGTCACTTTTCTCGGTGCCATTCTAACTTTGAACGGTCACTAAGTGAACTCTTGTAAGATGAAGTCCACCTGTACAGGGCTGCTTGAAGGAAAGAGCAGCTGCAGCAGCACAGGCGACTCGGGAGTAAGGCTGCAGGGTAATGGCCCCTCCCTTAAGGGATAAAAGCCAGCTGAGAAACCGGAGTTCTTTGCAGGAAGCAAAGAAATTTTTGCACTCAAGCCTTGTGCACATTCAGGATATCTTGGTTGGTGTTTGAAGACTTTTTGTGTTTGAAATCTTTCTTAGTAACTTTTATCTAGTGTTCTTGGCAGCCTTGCACCACCTTGGCAAGGCTCGTTCTTATCAGAGATAATTAGTTTGAAAAAAAGCGTTTTAACCGGGAAGGAGCGGAATTCGAAAAGAACCATTCAAAGGTTTTGCGTTACCTTTGCGTGTTTGTTTCCCTGGAACAAGGTCTGGGTCAGAACAAAAACATACAAAGAATGGTTGCAGGAAGTCCAGAGGCTAGTCCAGAGAAAAGAAGGACTCGGGGTGACAGCAGTTAATAACAGAAGTTGGAAGGGACCTTGTAGATCATCTAGTCCAACCCGCCTCCCCTCCCTGAGCAGGAGACCTTGCACCGTTTCTGACAGAGGGGCCTCCAATATTTGAGGGGCCTGCCACAAGGAAGAAGGGGTTGTCAGCCTGTTTTGCAAAGCACCCAAAAGAAGGAGAAGCAGCAAAAGATGGCAACTAATCAAGGAGAGAAGCAACTTGGAACAACAGAGAAATTTCCTAGACAGTAAGAACAATTAACCAGTGGAACAACTTGCCACCAGAAGTTGTGGGCGCTCCAACACTGGAAGATTTTAAGAAGAGATTGGACCGGCATTTGCCTGGGGTGGTATAGGGTCTCCTGCTGGAGCAGAGGGTTGGACTAGAAGACCTCCAAGGTCCCTTCCAACTCTGGCATTCTGTCTATCTTGCTGGCCGCTGGGACAGAAGGGATGTTCCTGCCAATTTCTAGCTTCAACCTTGGTCCATTTATGACCAGTTACTTAACAATTGTTTGTGGTTATGACAGATCTCACCAGAGCTATTTATTACAACTGATTTAAAAAAAAACGAGTTACACAATTTTGATTATTGCACCCTATGACTATCATTAAGTGTTGTACCTGATGATTCTTGGCTCTTGACGAATGTATCTTTTATGTACACTGAGAGCATTTGCACCACGACAAATTCCTTGTGTGTCCAATCACACTTGGCCAATAAAGAATCCTATTCTATTCTATTCTATTCTATTCTATTTCTATTTCTATTTCTATTGTACCCTATGACTATTATTAAGTGTTGAACCTTATGATTCTCGACTCTTGACGAATGTATCTTTTCTTTTATGTATACTGAGAGCATTTGCAAAGACAAACTTCTTGTGTGTCCAATCACACTTGGCCAATAAAGAATTCTATTCTGTTCTATTTATCTACCTCCTGCCCCATCCTGAACAAGAGGCGAACCACAGGCTGAGAAAGGAGGAAAAACATATTTTGAGGTTCCAACAAAAACAAGACAAAACCTGGACTAGGTTTGCACGACACGCTAATCTAGGTTGAAGCAGTTACAAGTAGCCGTCGTCTTATAACAGTTCATTTAGTCACTTTGAAAATGGCTCTGAAAAAACGGACCTATGACCGTTTTTTCCCCTTACAACAGTGGCAGCAGCCCTGACCCGTGAACAAAATTCGCACGCTTGGCAACTGGCTCATATTTATGACGGTTGCAATTAGATTTCAGGAGCTGCCCCTCCTCTCATCCTGGGCTTGCAAGGGGCTCTCTGTCTGCAGCTGGACACCCACAACCCCTCCTCTCTCCCCAAACATAAAACCCATGGATTCCTCAAATGCTCCGGGACTCCCTCGGGGAACCAAAGCAAGGATTTGGGGGCAAAAGATCATCACCCAGATTCTTTCCTGACTCCTCACCTAGCACATCTGCACACTGGCCCCTGTTAACAGATAAACAGATCACCAAATTTGCTGTAAAGTTGATGGAAATAAGGACAAAGTTGGTGGCAGAGTGTGGTAGATTGTAGGAAAGATCACTTGATTTAAAAATGTAATTTTAAAAGTAGTTTTAAGATTGTTTGGGGTAGATGAAGGGGTGATATGGTAATATAATTTTAATCATATTTAACCTGTATTTTAAATCACTGTATTCTATTCCGATTCCATTTTGGATTGGATTGTATTTCAATTTCATTTTGAATTGTGTTTTATTCTATTTCATTTTGGGTTGCTTTTCTTTTCTTTTTATGTACACTGGGAGCATTTGCACCAAGACAAGTTCCTTGTGTATCCAATCACACTTGGCCAATAAAGAATTCTATTCTATTCTATTCTATTCTATTCTATTCTATTCTATTCTATTCTATTCTCTATTCCTTCCCCCTACTCAGCAATATCCTTATATCCTTGCATCCTAACGATTTATATTGACTGTTTCCTAGTATGATTTGATTGCTTATTGTACCCTGTGACTATTAAGTGTCATACCTTATGATTCTCGACTCTTGACAAATGTATCTTTTATGTACACTGACAGCATTTGCACCACAACAAATTCCTTGTGTATCCAATCACACTTGGCCAATAAAGTATTCTATTCTATTCTATTCTATTCTATTCTATTCTATTCTATTCTATTCTATTCCTTCCAATATTTATTCTATTCTATTCTATTCTATTCTAATTCTATTCTATTCTATTCTATATTCTATTCTCATCACTCCTTATTATCCATGCCCTCCCACTTATGACTGTAACTTTGCCGCTTGTATCCTTACGATTTATACTGACTGTTTCCTACTATGATTTGATTCCCTATTTGTACCCTATGACTATCATTAAGTGTTGTACCTGATGATTCTTGACTCTTGACGAATGTATCTTTTCTTTTTATGTACACTGGGAGCATTTGCACCAAGACAAGTTCCTTGTGTATCCAATCACACTTGGCCAATAAAGAATTCTATTCTATTCTATTCTATTCTATTCTATTCTATTCTATTCTATTCTCTATTCCCTCCCTCTACTCAGCAATATCCTTATATCCTTGCATCCTAACGATTTATATTGACTGTTTCCTAGTATGATTTGATTGCTTATTGTACCCTGTGACTATTAAGTGTCGTACCTTATGATTCTCGACTCTTGACAAATGTATCTTTTATGTACACTGACAGCATTTGCACCACAACAAATTCCTTGTGTGTCCAATCACACTTGGCCAATAAAGTATTCTATTCTATTCTATTCTATTCTATTCTATTCTATTCTATATTCTATTCTCATCACTCCTTATTATCCATGCCCTCCCACTTATGACTGTAACTTTGCCGCTTGTATCCTTACGATTTATACTGACTGTTTCCTACTATGATTTGATTCCCTATTTGTACCCTATGACTATCATTAAGTGTTGTACCTGATGATTCTTGACTCTTGACGAATGTATCTTTTCTTTTCATGTACACTGGGAGCATTTGCACCAAGACAAGTTCCTTGTGTGTCCAATCACACTTGGCCAATAAAGAATTCTATCTATCTATCTACCTGATCACAATTTTGGCACTTGGCAACTCGTTCACATTTCCAGCTGCTTGCAGTATCCCACACACCTGCGACTGCCATTTTTGAAGGGTTTTGCCGGTTTCTATTGTTTTATTTTCAGGTTATGACACACACACAAAAAAACCCCATTGGGGAAAAATGAATTCACTCAACAACATAAAAAGACCATCGTAAAAAAAAACTTATTAAATTTCTAATCCATTCATATGATGACTTGATTTACGAATACAAGGACTTTAAGTAACTCCAGGCTCAATTCTGGTTGTAAGTTGAGGACTACCTGTGATGTTAGTCTACTAGTTTTGGTCCTGTCTACTGGAGAGAATAAATCCATACCCTCCTCTATGTGTATGGACTTCATGTTGACTGGAGGATTCTGGGAGTTGAAGTCTACCTATCTTCAAGCTGCCCAGGTAGAGAAACAGAAGAATTCTGGGAATTGAAGTCTACCTATCTTCAAGCTGCCCAGCTAGAGAAACAGAAGAATTCTGGGAGTTGAAGTCCACCTGTCTTCCTGCTGACCAGGAAGACAGGTGGACTTCAAGAAACACTAATTTAGAGATTGTGTGTTGACCAATGCTTAAAGGCTGATGATCCATTGTGTTTCAAGACTGCTTTAAGATGTCTGGACCTCAACTCCCAGGATGCCTTTCAAGAAAGAACAATTTTATTATAACTTATCATTGCAGAAATATTCGACCGTCAACATTCCAGTGTCAGGCACAATTTATGGCTTTCTATTTCAGCTTGAATATGTCTGGTTCGGGATGGGCCCGGCTGCTATGGCGACAGAGAATATTTAAAATATATCTCCATTGCTTAAGAGAAGGGTTTACAAAAGTTTGCAGTGCAAACTTTGTATGAATAAAGGGGAAATCAGCCTTCTCACGGGTTCTAGAGTCAACCGGCACCCTTTGTGTATATTTATTTAAGCTGTTTTCATATAGAATAGACAGAATAGAATTCTTTATTGGCCAAGTGTGATTGGACACACACAAGGAGTTTGTCTTGGTGAGGGCCTTGCAGGCTGATAATAGCCTAGCACTTAGCTCCAGCTGCCTGTAATTATTGCAGGCTCGAATCCCACCAGGCTCAAGGTTGACTCAGCCTTCCATCCTCTCGGGGTAGGTAAACTGAGGACCCAAGATTGTTGGGGGCAGTAAGCTGACTTTGTAAAAATGCCGCTTAGTAATAAGCAGGCATATACAATGGAGTGAAGGCTATTGCTGAGCACATTGGGTTGTGCTCCAAAAATTGTAAGCCGCCCTGAGTCTGCGGAGAAGGGCAGGATATAAATATGAATAAAAATAAAAAATAAAATAAATAAATGCTCTGAGTGTACATAAAAGATACTTCCGTCCAGAGTCAAGAATCATCAGGTGCAACACTTAATAATAGTCATAGGGTACAATAAGCAATCAAATCATACTAGGAAATACTCAATAAAAATTGTTAGGATACAAGCGACAATTTACAGTCGTGCAGTCACAAATGAAGGGGATGGGTGATAAGGAATGATGAGAAGATTAATAGTAATAGTAGTGCAGACTTTGTAAATAGTTGGACAGTGTTGAAGGAATTAGTTGTTTAGCAGAGTGATGGCGTTCGGGAACAAACTCTCCTTGTGTCTAGTTGTTCTGGTGTGCAGGGCTCTAGTGTTAATGCAATTTCTTTTTTTAAATCCCAGCTGATTAGTTGCAGAACCTTTGAAATAAGAACCAAAAGTTACTTTTTCTTTCCTCTTCCCTCCTTAGCCAGATTCCTTTTATGTCACGACAAATTAACAGATTAACAGAGTTGGAAGGGACCTTGTAGGTCATCTAGTCCAACCCCCCGCCCAGGCAGGAAACCCTACACCATTTCTGACAGAGGGCAGTCCAGTCTCTTCTTGAAAGCCTCCAGGTATGAAGCTCCCACAACTTCTGAAGGCAACTTCTGTTCCATGGGTTGATTGTTTTCACTGTCAGAAAATTCCTCCTTATTTCCAGATTGAATCTCTCCTTGATCAGTTTCCATCCATTATTCCTTGTCTGGCCTTTGGGTGCTTTGGAGAATAATTTGATCCCTTCCTCCTCTCTGTGGCAGCCCCTCCAATATTGGGACACTGCTCTCCTGTCTCCCCTGGTCCTTCTCTTCCCTAGACTAGCCAGGCCCAGTTCCTGCAATTGTTCACTATGTTTGAGCCTCCAGTCCCCTCATCATCCTGGTTGCTCTTCTCTGTACTCTTTCCAGAGTCTCAACGTCTTTTTTTATAGTGTGGTGACCAAAACTAGATGCAGTACTTTAGGTAGACAAACTTGCAATTGCATGCCATCCAAAAAAAACCCCAAAGGATTTCTGATTTCAGGGTACACGGGCACAAGGAAACACCCACCCCCCTTCCCAAAGACTGCAATTGTTATGTTGTTGTGGCAACTCTTGGGAAAAAAATGGAGACAAAAGGCACCACACCCTGCTTTGTTCCCCTGGAAAGAAGCCTCTGGCCAGGGTGGGGACGCCTGCCACGGATGACTCACAACCTACACACACACACACACACAGAGAGAGCCTGAATCAACGGGTTTTTTTTCTTTTTTGCAACCACAACGCAAAAAAGAAAAAAGGAAAAAGAAACAAAGAATCATCAGAAAAATAGAACCTGCAATTATTCCTGTTTTTTGTTGCTATGTATCATGATTGTGTTTACTTAGCTGTTAACGTTTCTATTGTGCCCTTGTCTTAGCTGATTAACACAGGCAGGAGTTAACAGATTAACAAGAGTTGGAAGGGATCTTGTAGGTCATCTAGTCCAACCCCCCACCCAAGCAGGAGATCCTACACCATTTCTGACAAATGTCTCTTCTTGAAAGCCTCCAGGGATAATGCTCCTATCAACTTCTGAAGGCAACTTCTGTTCCATGGGTTGATTGTTCTCACTGTCAGAAAAATTCCTCCTTATTTCCAAGCTGAATCTCTCCTTGATCAGTTTCTATCCATTATTCCTTGTCTGGCCTTCAGGTGCTTTGGAAAATAGTTTGACCCCTTCCTCCTCTCTGTGGCAGCCCCTCAAATATTGGAGGACTGCTATCATAGTATCTAACCGTGACAGTTTTAAGACCTGTGGACTTCAACTCTGGCCGGGGAATTCTGGGAGTTGAAGTCCACAGGTATTAAAAGTTGCCAAGGTGGGACCCCCACCCAGGTGTGAAAGAGAACGATGCCCCATTTTTTTTCATCTGAATTCGTAGAAAATTTCAGCGGTGGAGAAATAACAAAGCTTTTCTTGCAACTTGTTCGGGGCGGGGGGGAATGTATTTTCCTGGCTGGGGAATTCTGGGAGTTGAAGTCCACAGGTCTTAAAAGTTGCCAAGGTGTAAAAAAAAAAACCCCAATGCCCCATTTCTCCATCTGAATTCATAGTGGTGGAGAAATAATGAGAGTCTTATTGCAACTTGTATGGAAGGGGGAATGTATTTCACTGGGATTTGCATCGCTGGCTGGGGAATTCTGGGAGTTAAAGTCCCACAAGTCTTAAAGTTGCCAAGATCGGACACTCCTGGCTTTAAAAAAAAACCCTATTTCTCCTCACAACAGTCCTGCAAGCTGGTTAAACTCTTGTTTGTTGGTTGCCCATTGAATCTTCACATTAAGGGTTAAGCCTTAATTATTTGAACTGGTTCACTTTCCCTGGGACTCACTCGCCCAAGCTCGTAAAATAAAACCAAGAAGGAGAAACCGCCTTCCTTCCTTCCTTACTAGAAATTCCTTCCCTGTCACTATTTGTCCAGAAATCACCCCTCTGGGTACTGCTTCCACACACACACCCCACTGGGAAGGAGCCAGCTTATGCAATGATTCATGCAAAGTTGCGACAGAAGGAGCATTCTCTGCAAATCGGTCATTCCGTGGAGGAAGGAGAATTACCGGCCACCTCCCTTCCCCGAATCGAAGGAAACCCGAAGGGTAGGGATGCCAGAGCCGTGATTCACGATGATCTGCAGCGGTCAACCCGAATCCTGAATTCTTTTTCTACAAGGCTCTCTCGCCTCTCGTCAATCTATCAATCAGAACAGAGCTAGAAAAGGGATCAGGGGGTATTCTACTCCAATCCGATGCTCAAGCAAGAGAGCCTCCATTTTAGACAGGTGTTTGAGCAGGAGAGTCTATAGGTACCATTTCAGACAAATGTCTGTCCAGTCTCTTCTTAAAAACCTCCAGTGATGGAGGGCCCACGATTTCTAGTGGCAAGCTGCTCCACTGGTTAATTGTCCTCACTCTTAGGAAGTTTGTCCTTAGTTCCAGGTTGAATCTCTCCTTCTTCAGTTTCCATCCATTATTCCTTGTCTGGTGCTTTGGAAAATAGCTTGACCCCGTCCTCCTCTCTGGGGCAACCCGTCAAATATTGGAAGGCTGCTCTCCTGTCTCCCCTGGTCCTTCTCTTCACTAGACTAGCCAGGCCCAGTTCCTGCAACCGTCCTTCATATGTTTTAGTCTCCAGGCCTTTGATCCTGTCAGTTGCTCTTCTCTGCACTTCTTCCAAAATCTCAACATCTTTTTTTTTGTAGTATGGTGACCAAAACGGGTTGCAGCATCCCAGGTGTGGCCTTACTAGGCTTTTATAAAGCCGTACTAATACTTCACCTGGTTCTGATTCCATGCCTCTGCTTATGCAACCAAGGATTGTTATTAACATTTTTGGCTGCTGCCACACACAGCTGGCTCGTGTTTGAGGGACCCCAAAAGGGGATCATTTGACCCCGGGTACATGAAATCGTCCTAAATATGAGTCAGCTGCCGAGCGTCCGAATTTTGATCGTGACCGTGGGGGTGCTGCGATGGTTGTAGGTGTGAAACGCGGTCATAAGTCACTCTTTTCAGTGCTGTTGTACCTTTGAAGAGTCACTAAATGAATAGTTGTAAATTGAGAACTACCTGTATGTTATTTTACATTATTTCTGCTGTTTCTCATGTTTCGTTGATTTGGCTATGTTTCTCTTCTGGTTTTCATGCCGAGAGGCATGCTTATGAGAAAGGTAGCCTTAAAAAGGTGCGGAATAAATACATAATATGATAATATAATTAATATATTATAATATCACAATATAATATATTGTAATTAATATATTATAATATCATAATGTAATATAATTAATGTAATATTAAATCAATATAATACCTAATGAGTTAATAAATAAATGCATAAACAATACCTGGGATACTGCATCCATTTTGGTCCCTACATTACAAAAAAGATGTTGAGACTTTGGAAAAAGTGCAGAAGAGAGCAACTAAGATGATCAAAGGCCTGGAGACTGAAACATATGAAGAAGGTTGCAGGATTTGGATTTGGATTTGGCCAGTCTAGAGAAAAGAAGAATTAGGGAGGAACTTGATAGCAGTATTCTGATACTTGAGGGGCTGCCACAAAGAAGTGGGGGTCAACTTAGTCTCCAAAGCACCAGAAGGGAAGACAAGAAACAATGGATGGAAACTCATCAAGGAGAGACGCAACCTGGAATTAAGCAGAAACTTCCTAACAGTGAGGACAATTAACCAGTGGAACTGCTTGCCACCAGAAATTGTGGGCGCTGTATCATTGGAGGTTTTTAAGAAAAGACTGGACAGACACTTGTCTGAAAGGGCATAGGTTGTCCTGCTTGAGCAGGGGGCTGGACTAGAAGACCTCCAAGGTCCCTTCCAGCTCTGTTCTGATTGAAATGACCTTCTGCAGATTTATCACATCCAAGTCCAATTTTACCAATGCCCAGCGCATGCGGTGGTCAACCGAGGTACTCCCAGAGACCGAAGCAAGCTCAAGGTCACAGCAACAACCAACAACCACAGAGCAGCTATGATAGGACGTCAAGAGCATCCTACAAGTTCAACAGCCTGCAGGAAATTTCCTCCCAGCTATCGTTCAAAGAGGCAGGTTCTCTACGCCTTAACCAAGATTGCTAACCACGGTTTGAAGCAATTTCCTAGAAGCCAGTGGTCGCACGCACCTTAAGTGCAAAGAGGTCCCAATTGCAAAATGGGACCAAACGAGGCACAGAATATCCAGAACAATAGAGCTGGAAGGGACCTCGGAGGCCATCCAGTCCAACCCCCTGCTCAGGCAGGAGGCCCTATATCATTCTAGACAGCTAGCTGTCCAGTCTCTTCTTCAAAACTCCCAGCGATGGAGCACCTACAACTTCTGGTGGCAGAGCACACTGGTGTTCAGTGTGGAAGACACTGGTTAATTGTTCTCATTGTCAGGAAGTTTATCCTTAATTCTATGCTGCTTCTCTCCTTTGATTTCTTGATACCTCCTCTGAGGTCACAAAGGTGGACTCCAGAGATGTTGGGCTTCAACTCCCAAAATCCTTAGACAGAGCATCCACTGGAGATGAGGGCAATAGGAAAACACCAGCTGGAAAGCTGACTGGTTTTAGACACTGTGTCATGGTGGAGACTGACTCCGAGGGAGAGGAGGAATGGCCCACAGGGAGTGGACGTGTGGCTCCGGAGGTTGTGGAGGAGGCTGGGGGAGAGCAGAGGCCGGTTGACCAGTCAGAGGAGGACCCAGGCCCATCCCCTCTCCATCCTCTCCATCCTAGGGCACACAGGGAGGAGAGGATAAGGGAGAGACATGGTCTACTGGGGAGGAGAGGGCCTTGATCCTCTTCATGGGCTGCAGCTGTGACAACTGGATAAGAGGATGGACATGAGTATAGGCCGAACGCTGGAAACAAAGCGTGGAAATATCTCTAGTTTATTGATCCTCTCTGAGTTTGGCGTCCTTCCCAGTGTGTGTTCTGTTATCTGTGGATGTCCTCCTTACCTTGCCTGGTTTGTGTTGCTTTTTTCCTTCTTCTTCTAACTGTTTGTGTGGGAGTTTTTTGTCTTCTGTCAAGGATATTCGGAGCTTGGAAGCAAAGTGAAGGAATAAAAGAGACTTCACCTGTTTTTTGTGACTGTTTGTTTTGTATCCCACCCTGGGTCATCACACACAGGTTCCTCCTTTTCTTATATGAGACACCTTGTCCCATTCTCCACATCCCACCGATCTGAAAAAGTTCACTTTTGGGGGAAACACAGGTAGTCCTCGAGGTACGGCCATGATTGAGCCCAAAAATTGCAGAGATTCACTTAACGACGGTGGCAAGAGAGATCATACTATGGGCCAGAGTTCACTTAAGGAGTGTCTTGCTTAGCAACAGAAATTTTGGGCTCCATTGTGGTCGTAAGTTGAGGACTTCCTGTAGAATCATTATAGGCACAATCGTCATATAATTCCCCCTCCCGCCCCACCCAGAGTTTAACAGATTAACAGAATCGGATGGGACCTTGTAGGTCATCTAGTCCAACCCCCCCGAAGTTACGACTTTGGAGTTTCGTGCCAACTGATGCCATGGCCTTCCTTGGCAGGAGGGAGCCCATTTAGCAAAGTCCGATCCTGGGAAATATTTGTTTTGTGTCCAGCAGTGAAACAGGAGACATTCCACCCCAGGCAGCCATGTCAATCACCTGGGCTTTGTGCCCCGCGCTGCTATTCAGGGGCCCGGCGAGTGCGTAGTTGGCCTGTCTTGTATTTTTAGAAGCATTAACTCTGCCTGGCAAGTTGGGAAGCGGGCAGGTTTTCTGGGAGAGATGAAAGCTTACAGGGGGGAAAAAGGAGAACAAGCAAACCTGTTGGATCTCTGAATTGCCAAGGGAAGAAGAGAGAGAGATTCCAGGCAACGTGAGCCTTTGCAAAACTTCGGTGTTTGCAAGATGCAGCGAGGAACGGTGGCAGGAATTGGGTATGTCTAGTTCAATGAAAAGAAAAGCTAGGGGTGACATGATAGCAGTCTGTCTGAATATTTGAGGAGCTGCTGCCCCAAAGAACAGGGAGTCAATCTGTTGTCCAAGACAAGAAGAAATGGATGGAAACTAATCAAGGCGAGAAGCAACCTGGAATTAAGGAGAAATTTCCTGACAGTGAGAACAATTAACCAGTGGAACAGCTGGCCACCAGAAGGTGTGGAGTCTCCATCATTGGGGGTTTTTTAACAAGGGATTTGTCTGTAATGGTATAGAGCCTCCTGCTTGAGCAAGGAGTTGGACTAGATGACCTTCCAAGTCCCTTCTAGCTCTATTATTCTGTTCTGTTCAATGGGAAAAGTTCACCCATACACACAGATATACCCATGGAGAGACACACAGTATATCCCTCTCTTTCTCCCTCTCTCTTTCCCCGCCTTGCCTCACTCTCACCCACACAAAATGGCTAATCCAGCGCCCTTCAAATGGGCCAGGTTAAGATGTGTGGACTTCAACTCCCAGAATTCCACAGCCAGCACTGCCTTAGTGGAGAATGCTGGGAACTGGAGTGCACACATCTGGAATTGCCCCACTGGAAGAAAAAAAAAGGCACGATGGTTTAGACCGGCGTTTCTCAAAACTTGGTCATTTTAAGATGTGTGGTATTCATGGCCAGTTGGGGAATTCTGAAATTTCTAGTCCATCCATCTTAAAGCATGCTGGCTGGGGATTTGGGGAGTTGAAATCCAGCCATCCCAAATTATGCTGCCTGGGGAATTCTGGGAGTTAGTCCATCCATCTTAAAGCTTGCTGGCTAGGGAATTGGACTAGAAACCTCCATGGTCCCTTTTAAGTCTTATTATTCTGTTATTCATCTTGAAGCTTGCTGGCTGGGGGATTCTGGGGGTCTGTCCATCCATCTTAATGCATTCTCGCTGGGGGATTCTGGGAACTGAAGTCCTCGTATCTTGAAGCATGCTGGCTGGGGAATTCTGGGAGCTGAAGTCCTCGTATCTTGAAGCATGCTGGCTGGGGAATTCTGGGAGCAGAAGTACACCAATATTGAAGCTTGCTGGCTGGGGGATTCTGGGAGTCTATCCATCCATCTTAAAGCATGCTGGCTGGGGAATTATGGGAGCTGAAGTCCTCGTATCATGAAGCATGCTGGCTGGGGAATTCTGGGAGCAGAAGTACACCAATGTTGAAGTTTGCTGGCTGGGGGATTCTGGGAGTCTGTCCATCCATCTTCAAGTTGCCACAGCCACAAAACATTGCATTCTGGAGCCCCAACTTTGCGAAGGCAACAGAGAAGGTGCACGTTATGAGTGCTCGGGGTATCTGCAGGCACCATCACAGAGCGAAAGCATCTCTTGATCCCAGCAGCACATCTGCCATTGTTCATGTGTACCGTGCGATGACAGACAGAGAAAATTGCCCTCCAGAAAGAACACAATAGGCGAGGATGTGCTGAGCGGAAAAAGACCAGCGTTCCAGCTAATTCTCCATGAATTGCAGCCCTCCCAGTGCAAAAACAGCGGGCTCAGGTCACCGAGGCAAGGGAGGTGGGGGAAGAGATTCAGGGAAAATGGCTGAAGCTGAACATTTGCAAATGCTGGTTACCTTTTTCTAGGAAGGATGTTCTGACCCAGGCTTTGTCAAACGTAATTAATCACAACCTTGTTTTAAAAGCAAATATTTTATTTTATTGCAACGCTGGGAATTGTTTTCATTCCCAGCCAGAACTAATCTTAAACAGTTCCCCAAGATAAGCACACACCTTTCAGTTCTGTGGAATGCTGCCAAAACAGAAGTATCCAATTAACTACAAAAGAAACCAACTGAAGTACAAGAAAAAAACCAACCAAAGTACACAGAGCTTCAAGGAGGACTTGGAACCAACCAAACTACTTTGCTTCCTGCAAAGGTTTTCCTACATTTGCACTTCCTTTATACCTTAGGGGAGGGGCAATCACCTCCAAGCCTTACTCCTAGTCACCCCTTTTGTTTCAATTACTCTTGCCTTCTAGCAGCTCTGTGCACATGCGCACTGGGAACAGACTCCCCTTGTTCCTCTGCCTTGCTGCTGCCAGACTCCAGAGGCTCCGGAGGCAGCACCCCACTCCCAGATGGTCCTGACCCCATCTCTGCATCGGATACAGGACCCTCATCCGAGTCCTCCCCAGACTCCTGGACTGGTCCCCGTTCTTCCCCACTCTCCAGTTCTGCTGCCGTCTGCACCGGCTGCTGGCGAACCACAACAGGTGAAGAGAAAAATAATCTTTCCTAAATTAATCGCCTGGAGAACATTTCGGCTCGCCCCGGTCAAGCATGCAAGGGCTCCTGTGCAAACATTACGGGAGGTCCTGGATTTACAACCGGTTGTTGAAGTGACGGTTCAAATTTACAATGGCACTGAAAAGATTATAACACTTATGACTGTTGCAGCATCCCCCACGATCAAAAGTGGGACGCTTGGCAACTGACTCATATTTATGACGGAGGTCGTATCCTAGGGTCATGTGATCCCCTTTTGCAACAAACAAGTCCATGCAACAAACAAGTCCATGGGGGAAGAAGCCCCACTCGCTTAACAACTCTCATTAAATGCGGCGGTGATTCATTTAATGACAATGGCAAAAAAGGGGATAAAAAGGGGGGGGCAAATTCACTTAACAATGGTCTCATTAGCAGTGGATATTTTGGGCTGTATTGTAGTTGTAAATCAAGGACTAACTGAAGTGGACATTTTGGAAATATCTTCAGTTCAGTGACTGGGGAAGTCTGCAGAAAAGCCACTTATCAAAATTGGCTTTGCTGGAAGAAAGAAAATCACATGGATTGCATTCATATAACCCACTCAGCTAAGCTGGGAGGTTTAGATTTTTGCCTCTTGTGGGAGCCATTCTCTTTGCACATTGTGTAAATAAAATACCCCGTTAAGTCATAGTGTGGCTTATCTATTTAGGCATTGTGTGTTGTGTGAATGCAACCAAGGTGGCTTGCTGAAGGTTTAACCTCGCCTGTTGTTAAACCAGGATCTCAATATGTTTAAACCAGTATTTCCCCACCTGGACACTTCTAATATGCGTGGACTTCAATTCCCAGAATTCCCTAGCCAGCATGCTTGAAAATGTAAGAGAAGAGAAGGACCATGGGAGACATGAGAGCAACTTGCAATATTTGGGGGGCTGCCCCAGAGAGGAAGAGGGGGGTCAAGCACCAAGGCCAGACAAACTGATCAAGGAGAGATTCAACCTGGGAATAAGGAGATATTTTCTGACAGTGAGAACTATCAACCCATGGAACAGAGGTTGCCTTCAGAAGTTGTGGCAGCTTCATCCCGGAAGGCTTTTAAGGGGAGATTGGACTGATATCTGTCAGAAATGGTGTACGGTCTCTTGCTTGGGTGGGGGGTTGGGCTAGATGACCTACAAGGTCCCTTCCAACGCTGTTAATCTGTCAAAGATGGGTGGACTTCAACTCCCAGCATGGGTGGCTGGGGAAATCTGGGAGTTTAGTCCAGAGATCTTAAAGCATGTTGGCTTGGGGAATTCTGGGAGTTGAATTCAATTTCAAGGGGCCAAAGGTGAGAAACATTGTGCTAGCATGTCAAGATCAAATGTGGAATTCTGAGAGTTGAAGTCCACCCCTCTTCAAACATGCTGGCTGGGGAATTCTGGGAGTTGAAGTCCACCTTAGAGTTGCCCAGGTTGAGAAATACTGGTTTGAACTGTCAAGAATAGGAAAAAAAAAAAGAAATATAGCTTTCTCGTCCTGACACGTAACTATGGGAACAAATGAAAAAAACCCTGTATTTCTCCCATTGCCCAAAGCGAGGATGGGGCCTTTTGCTTTTCCCAATCCTGGCTTTTAATCTTGACTTGTATGGAAAGCCACATGCCAAAGTGCTGATTCAACGGCATTGCTATTTTAAATTTTAATTAATTGAATGTGCTGAATTTGTAAGGCCACCTACTTGTTCAACAACGCAAGGCAGCATTCGGGGAAAGTCAAAAACGATTACGACAGTCAAAAGTCATAAAAAAATTACCACCCTAATTTTTCAAGGTGACAAAGCAGAAAGCGGTTTGATCTATAAAAGATTCCTATCTGAGCTGCGTTCAATGAATCTAATGCTGCGTACATTTAATATGAACTGAATCCTCCTGAGATTTTTCTGCCCTGGTCTCATTCGAAGTCCTGGGTGAGCTTCGCTCTTAGCTGAAAAAAATACCTTTGCTTTTCAGCAACCTACCTGCCTGGGTCCATTCACACATGCCTCCTTCAACAGAGCGCAAAATTCTCTAAAATCCTGGGTTATTGTGCTGTGGGAACTGCTCTAATGGTTAAGGCACTAGGCTAGAAACAGGGAGACCGGGAGTTCTAGTTCTGCCTTAGCCATGACAGCCAGCTGACTAGCTTTCGGCCAATCACCAGGTGATGGTGAGTTCTAGTCCTGCCTTATCTATGAAAACCAACTGGGTGACTTTGGGCCAATCACCAGGAGTCAGTGAGTTCTAGTCCTGCCTTATCTATGAAAACCATCTGGGTGACTTTGGGCCAATCAGCAGGAGACGTTGAGTTCTAGTCCTGCCTTATTTATGAAAACCATCTGGGTGACTTTGGGCCAATCACCAGGAGACGGTGAGGTCTAGTCCTGCCTTATCTATGAAAACCATCTGGGTGACTTTGGGCCAATCACCAGGTGACGGTGAGTTCTAGTCCTGCTATCTATGAAAACCAACTGGGTAGCCAATTACTCTTTTTCAGCCCAACTCACCTCACAGGGTTGTTATTATGGGAAGAGGAAGGTGTGTTGGATACGTTCACTGCCTTGAATTATTTCTCACAATAAACATGGCGGGATGCAAATAAATAAAAACTATACCAGCTACGGCATTTTCTGCTGGAAAATTCAAATGTGGGTGAACAGCCTATCTATCCCAGTTCACAGATTTTTTTTTCTCCTTTTTCTGCCAGCAAAAGCCCTGCCATTGAAGATCTTGCCTTGGCCTTGCAAACCTCCAATTTACAACCCGTGGGATCTTCTTCTCAGTTTGGACCGCCCTGCAGGATAATGCAAAAAAAAAAATATTCCCACCCAGATTGCATCTGCTTTTGGGCAGCCGTTTTCAGCAGCAGGCAGCTGGTGACGTGACTGGAAGGGAATGTCCGCGTTTTTTTGGCAAGGGGTGGGATTTTCAGAAGGGGTGGCGCAGTGCAGGGAGGACTGAAGAGATGGTGAAATTTAGGAGAAGCCTTTTCAAGAACAGGCTGGGTTTTTAAGCTTGGCGAACGGATTCATGCCATGTGCATACATCAGTGTTTTTTCAAACTTGGCCCCTTTAAGATGGGGAAGACTTCAACTCCCAGAATTCCCCAGCCACTGCAACCATCATAAATGTGAGTCAGTTGCCAAGCACCTGAATTTTGATCAACTTGACCACGGGGGGGAACTCGCTTTTTCCAGTGCCGTTTTAACTTTGAACTGTTGAGGGCTACCTGTAGCTAAATAGAAATAGTGGTATGAGCTGTGGTGGTGCAGTGGTTAAAACGCAGTATTACAGGCTAACTCTGCCCATTGCCAGCAGTTCGATCCAAACTGGCGATAGGTTGACTCAGCCTTTCGTCCTTCCCAAGTTGGTAAAATGAAGGCCCAGATTGTTGGGGACAAGAGGCTGATATTTGTAAACCGCTTAGAGAGGGTTGTAAAACACTATGTAAGGCTAAATACTATTTTTTTCCTTCCTTCCTTCCTTCCTTCCTTCCTTCCTTCCTTCCTTCCTTCCTTCCTTCCTCCCTCCCTCCCTCCCTCCCTCCTTCTTTCCTTCCTTCTGGGGTGGTGCAGTGGTTAGAATGCAATAGAATAGGAATAGGAATAGAATAGGAATAGGAAGAGAGGAGAGGAGAGGAGAGGAGAGAGGGGGAGGGGAGGGGAGGAGAAGGGAAGGGAGAGAAGGGAGGGGAGAGGAGAGGAGAGGAGAGAATAGAATAGAATATAGAGAATGGAATGGAATGGAATAGATATTGGAAGGAATAGAACAGAATAGAACAGAATAGAAGCTGGAAGGGACCTCAGAGGTCTTCTAGTCCAGCCCCCCACTCAAGGAGACCCTATACAATCCCAGACAAGTGGCTGTCCAGTCCAGTATTGCAGGCTAACTCTACCGACCGCCAGCAGTTCGATCCTAACTGGCTCCAAGTTGACTCAGCCTTCCATCCTCCCGAGGTTGGTAAAATGAGGGTCCAGGTGGTTGAGGGCGAGAGGCTGATAGTTGTAAATCACTTAGAGAGGGCTATCAAGCAACATAGAAGTCTAAGTGCTATTGCATGTGTGAATCTGTTCCCCAGCTGCCGATCCCCCTCCCTTTGGGGCCACCAGCTCCAGTCATGCACGTAGGACACTGAACTGAAACACATCACATCTGCCTTGCACCAAAACATCCTGGCACACTCCCCTCCCTCTTTTTTTCACAGAAAAACTGCTTCCCTGAAGATTTCTGGTCAAAAGAGAAATATCTCAGCCACCCAGCTCCACCTTCCAGCTCTGGGCTGCTAAACCGGCTGAGGAGGATTCCTCTTGAATCTAGCAAGACCTGAGCCCTCCTGAGCCAGGTCATCCCAGCCTGATTATCCTGCTCAAGTCCAGCCCCCTGCTCAAGCAGGAGACTCTATATACCATTCCAGAGAAGTGGCTCTCCAACCTCTTCTTAAAAATCTCCAATGATGAAGCACCCATAATTTCTGGAGGCAAGCTGTTTCATTGGTTATAGAATAGTATAGAAAACAAAGCTGGAAGGGACCTTGTAGGTCATCTAGTCCAGCCCCCTGCCCAAGCAGGAGACCCTACACCATTTCTGACAGAGGGCAGTCCAGTCTCTTCTTGAAAGCCTCCAGGGATGAAACTCCCACAACTTCCGAAGGTAACTTCTGTTCCATGAGTGGATTGTTCTGTTAGAAAGTTTCTCCTTATTCCCAGGTTGAACCTCTCCTTGATCAGTTTCCATCCATTATTCCATGTCTGGCCTTTGGGTGCTTTGGAGAATAATTTGATCCCTTCTCCTCTCTGTGGCAGCCCCTCAAATATTGGGAGGCTGCTCTCCTGTCTCCCCTGGTCCTTCTCTTCCCTAGACTAGCCAGGCCCAGTTCCTGCAACCGTTCATCATATGTTTTACTCTCCAGTCCCCTAATCATCCTGGTTGCTCTTCTCTGCACTTTTTCTAGAGTCTCAACATCTTTTTTATAGTGTGGTGACCAAAACTGGATGCAGTACTCTAGGTGTGGTCTTACTAAGGCTTTATAGAGTGATGTTAGTACCTCCCTTGATCTTGATTGTATCCCTCTGTTAATGCAGTTTAGGATTGCATTGGCTATTTTGGCTGCTACCGCACACTCCTGGCTCATATGTAGTTGGTTGTCCACTAAGACTGCAAGAACTCTTTCCCAGTTATCCGACACCAGTCATGCTAGGAATCAACATAGGCCATAGCCATAACTGAACCCTAAATTTTCCTTGCCAAGCAAAACTCAGTGAGTTTTACCCCATTTACAACCATTCTTGCCACCGCTATTAAGTAAGTCATTGCAGCTGTTAAGTTAGTAACAGGGCTGTTATGTGAATCTGGCTTTCCACTGCCATTCCTGGTCAAATCTACACTGTGGTTTTTCACCTTACAGACTCCAGAGTAACAAGAGTTGGAAGGAACCTTGGAGGTTATCTAGTCCAACCCCCTGGCTCAAGACAAGAGTCCTTATACCAACCCAGTCAGTCATGTGATTGTCCAGTCTACTGTTGAAAACCTCTAGAGATAGAGCCACCCACAAGAGATATTGAGAGCAAATTTACAGTTTCTTCTCTTTAGATAATGTATTTAACTGGATCGGTCCCAAAACTGTATTTATATCAATGCTGAATAGATGGGTTGGTTTTGACCTGGTTTGTTGCTGTGGCTTGGTCACTCAGCCCCCTTGGTTAGATTATGCTCCAGTGTCCTGCGCAAATCAACCATGTAAAAATGGGCATAGCTGTTAGCAGAAGCTGACAGCACAGGCTGTTGACAGGATTATAGTCTTTACAGACGGCAGTTTTTGCTGAAATGTTTGATTATGTCTCGTTTTTGCATTTTGTACTGTGAGCCCTCCATTCATAAGGGTGAAATGGGCAGCTATATAAATTCAACCTGCCCATATCCGTCTGTGCATTTACATGCTGGACTGTCACATTTTTTGATAAAATGCAAGGTTTTGTGTGTACAAAAGACATCCAAATGTTTGTATTTTTGTTTCCCAAATACAATTTCACTAACATTTTCCCAAACTATCCCCCATCTCTGTGTACAATCTACAGGCAGCCTGGCCTTCATTAAAAAAAAAAACATAATATTGTCAAATGGCATTCAAAATTACTCAGAGAATTACTTTGGACAGATCCAAGAATAACCAAGGTTCAGTTTCTTAGTTTATAGATCCAACCAACCATATTCTGGCTTTGCATCATAGCCAAGATTGCCCATCAGCCAAAATTGCAACCATTGTAAGGCAAAGCCTAAGCAATCATAGAATAGGAGCCAGATCAGCCCTATCAGTCCTCCAAAAGAGTCAAATGGCTAGAGTGGCTTAAAAAAAAACAACAACACAAGATTCTCTATCAGAAAAATCACTGACTTGGGCAGTGCCAAGAAGCAACTCCCCAAAGTGGATTGGCTGGCCTACCACAGCCACACCCACTCCTGTGCCTGCTTGGCCAATGGGGACAGAGCCATTGACATAGGAAGCTTTGTGGTCAGAAGATTGATGGGGAAAAGAGCTCCAAAATTATAATGGACACGCTGGCAAAAGTGTCCATTTTTAATGCAAAGTTTAAAAAAGAAAAATAAGCAAACGAGTCCCACAAAATGAGTTTTGGTGCATTTGCAAAGATAAAAAAAAAATAAAAATAAACAGATGAAGGTTGCCCCGAGTTGAATGTTTGCTTCTGACTTTGCAAAATATGATGGTGATTTAGGAGAATGCATTTCCCATCTCTGCTCCCCTCTAAATGGCCTCCTTGCTTGATAAGCCAGAAATGAAATAAAACAGACCAAGAAACTAAACTAAACCGAATTTCCTTTCCTGTCCTCTTTTCTTTTCCTTCTTTCTCCTTTCCTTTCCTTTATATTTTTTATTAAATTATTTGTGGTCCATTGTATGCTTTGAGGTGACTCAGTCCGTTCAGAGTCCGTTCTTTGTCCTTTCCTTCTTTCTTTTCTTTCCTTCTTTCCTTCTGTCCATTCCTTTCCTTCTTTCCATTCCTTTCCTTCTTTCCTTTCCTTTCCTTCTTTCCATTCCTTTCCTTCTTTCCTTTCCTTTCCTTCTTTCCTTTCCTTCTTTCCTTCTTTTTCCTTCTTTCCTTTCCTTCTTTCCTTCTGTCCATTCCTTTCCTTCTTTCCTTCCTTCTTTCCTTTCCTTCTTTCCTTTCCTTCCTTCTTTCCTTTCCTTTCCTTTCCTTCTTTCCTTTCCTTCTTTCCTTTCCTTCTTTCCTTCTGTCCATTCCTTTCCTTCTTTCCTTTCCTTCTTTCCTTTCCTTCTTTCCTTTCCTTCTTTCCTTCTGTCCATTCCTTTCCTTTCCTTCTTTCCTTTCCTTCTTCCTTTTTCTTTCCTTCTGTCATTCCTCCTTTCCTTCTTTCCTTTCCTTCCTTTCCTTCTTTCCATTCCTTTCCTTCTTTTATCTTTCCATTCCTTTCCTTCTTCTCCTTCCTTCCTTCCCTTCCCTTCCCTTCCCTTCCCTTCCCCTTTTATCTTCCTTTCCTTTTTCCTTTTCTTCCTTTCCTTTCCTTTCCCATTCCTTCCCTCCCCCACTTCTTTGAAATGTCTAAGTGATTGACAGGATAAGAAGATCCTTCTGCTGTCCATCTCTTAACCCTATATGTTTTCATATAGTTTTACGTTTTTAATTTGTGTAGCTTGGATATTTAAATTCGGTTTCTATTTTTATAATCTATTAAACTGCCCAGAGGCGTCTTACAGGGGAAATGGATGGCATAAACATTTCATAAATCAATAAAATAAAACGACAACTCATCTCTACTGACAAGAGCACCTTCAGAGAGAGAGAGAGATACTCTCTCGTCTCTCCTGTCACCCCCAGCAAAATATCTGCAAAATATCTGGCCATCTACCGTGCAATTAATCCCCAAATGAGCCTCTCCTTCTATTAGTGCAAGAATTATTAAAGGAAACATGAGCCCTCTTCAAAGTAGAGAGAAGCAACTGGACAGCCATCTGTCAGAAATGATATAGGGTCTCCTGCTTGAATAGGGGGTTGAACTAGATGACCTACAAGGGCCCTTTCCAACTCTGTTATTCTACGCCTCGCTAAGTCCAAGGCGATGCTTCTCAATCTGTTTTCCCTTCATTATCCAAAACCGTTCCTCAATGTTATCTGCTTCTGAAGACTGGTCATAAATTTCTTCCTTGATTACCATCATAATTTTCAAAAGATGACTGAACAAACTGTCCTAACCTGTATTAATGCAAAGAATATCACTGCATGATCTTGGTATCCTGTCAACAAATTACCACTGACAATTTCGCTTATTTTGAATGAATGCTTTTGGGAGACGTTTGAATATATTGTACTGTATGTGGCAATCCTTAAGTCAGTTTAAATGCCTGTGTGGTGACAGACAGGCCGTGGGTGCAGGTGTCGAAGAAAAATCACTTTTACCCAATATGGGGTAATTTATTCAAGTTTGGGAAACAACTCCACAGGTTTGGGGTTGTAACCAGGGGTGAACTGCTATCTGTTCACCCCGGTTCAAGCGAACTGGTAGCCAATTTTATCATTTTTAATGACCAGTTCGGCAAACTGGCAAATCCCACCCCTGGCTGGCCCCACCCACCTCCCCTCCCAGGGGTCTCCACGTGGCCCATTTTGGATGCAGGTAAGTGCAGGGCGTGTGCGGAGGCTCAGGGAGGGCGAAAAACAGGTCTGGAAGTTGAGAAAGGCCGGAAACGGGCCTGTTTTTGGCTTCTGGAGAGCCTTCGGAGCCCGGGGCGGATGAAAACGCCCCCTTGCCATGGTGCAGGAGGCCAACTAGGCCATGCCCACCATGACCACGCCCACCCAGCAACTGAGCAGAGAACCCCTTGCTAAAATTTTTGAACCCCACCCCTGGTTGCAATGCCAGCAAAGTTCTGCAGATCGCCCAGAGCAAAATGTTAGTTCGGCTTTAAACTGCACGCCTTTTCTGGCCTGAAATGCCAAGACAAAATACAGGCCGTCCTGGACTCACAACAAAGTCCATTTAGTGAACGTTCAAAGTCACAACGGGACTGAAAAAAAGGAACTTAGAGGAGCATTTTGCACACTGACGACCGCTGCAGCATTCCCCAGGGTCACGCGATTTACATTCGGATGCTTTAACAACCGGTTCACATTTAGGATGGCCGTAGCATCCAGTGTGTGTGTGTGTGTGTGTGTGTGTGTGTGTGTGACATGCTTTCCCCTTTTGCAACTTTCTGACAAAAACAACAGGGAGTCCTGATTCACTTAGCGACCGGGTTGCTCGTTTTAAGAGCTGCCATGATTCCCTTAACTTCTGGCGGCAGGAAAAGTCGTAAAACAGGGCAAAACTCACTGTAGCCAATGTCTCGCTTGTCAGCCTCAATTCTGGGCTCCGTTGGCGGTCATAAGTCGAGGACGGTCTCGGAGTGAAGCACAGAACTGCTTGGTTTCGATAGAGAACGATCGCCGAAGCCGATGCGGTGTGTGGGAAGAGCCGAGATTTCTTTCATTTTCCTGCCTCGACAGGTTTTTATTTTTATTTTTTGTTGGAAGGATTTAAGAGCCAGAAATTCTGGAACCGCTTCCGAGATTGCGGCATGGAGGGCAGCGCAGAGCATGGAGGAATTGCTACCCTTTTTCTTCTCTTGGGCGCTCTCCAAACAGACCAGAATTTCCACTCCAGGTTCCCAGGAGGGAATCCAACCCACACGGCGGGCAAGATTCAAAGGAAGGGTACCTTCATTGCCAAAGCGAAAATCGCACTTGGGCAAAAGGCGAAGTCACTGTGCCCACACGCCCTGCCCCACCGAGGCGACACCTTGCGTCGTTTCTATGGTTTTTGTATTCTTTTCCTACTTTATCGATTTCGTTTTATTTTTTTTAATTCCGTTCTCGGAGTTTCCTTGGCCACGTTTGTCATTGCCTCCTTCTTAGGGCTGAGAGAAAGTGGCTGGCCTATGCTAACCCAGCTGGGTCGGGGCCTAAGGGAGGACTAGAACTCGGGACCTCCCGGTTTCTTGGCTTAACCACGACACCCATTTGTCCTAGAAGGTGACCCAGGTCACAAGCCTAGTGGCTCCCATTTGCCCTTCCTGTCCCATAAAAAAGCAACAGCCCATGGGCCTGCAGCACCTGAAGATTAACAGAGTTGGAAGGGACCTTGTAGGTCATCTAGTCCAACCCCCTGCCCAAGCAGGAGACCCTACACCATTTCTGACAGATGGCAGTCCAGTCTCTTCTTAAAAGCCTCCAGGGATGAAGCTCCCACAACTTCTGAAGGCAACTTCTGTTCCAGGGGTTGGTTGTTTTCACTGTCAGGAAATTTCTCCTTATTTCCAGGTTGAATATCTCCTTGTTCAGTTTCCATCCATTATTCCTCGTCTGGCCTTCAGGTGTTTTGGAAAATAGCTTGACTCCTTCCTCCTCTCTGGGGCAGCCCCTCAAATACTGGAAGACTGCTCTCCTGTCTCCCCTGGTCCTTCTCTTCCCTAGACTAGCCAGGCCCAGTTCCTGCAACCGTTCATTGAAAATTAGCCTCTGGTCCCCTCATCCTCCTGGTTGCTCTTCTCTGCACTTTTTCGAGAGTCTCAACATCTTTTTTATGGTGCGGTGACCCAAACTGGATGCAGTACACCAGGTGCGGTCTTGCACGTGTGCACTCACGTACCTACACACCCAGCTTTGCACGCTGCTCGCCACACCGAAGGGGGAAAATCTCATTTTAGAAGAATCCACTGCCAAGCATAGCTGGCTGGAGGATTCTGGGAGTTGAAGTCCGCCAGACTTAAAATTGCCAAGTTTGGAGACCTCTGTGCTAGACGAAGATCGTGCTCAGTGTACACACACACACACACAACACACCTCTCACGTCTTTGCAAGCCTCCGGGCAGCAGCGGAGAACCTGACCAGGCCTATCCCGCTGCCTTTGTTGCAAAAACCTGCCCTGGCTTGTTACTGGCTGTGAGGGTGGCAGCTTCTTTCCAACGGGAAGAACATTTCGTATCCATGCGTGTCTCTCTCCTTTCACACCCACTTAGGATGGGAAGCAAGGCTGATCAGGCCGATAAATTAAAGAGGCTCGGCTGGTTTTTCCCCACCTCCATGCCAGGGCTATGCACCCCCAAAATGTCCCACCTGATCTTCTTGTCCCACCCAAATTCTCACCGTCTGCTCCTCTCCCCCATGCATGCCATCTTGCCCCCCTCCCACATCCAGTGGGTCTTCCCACCCTTGCAAAAAATCATTTTCCAAACTCCTTCCCTCTACTCTAGACTCTGCTGGAGGCATCTTCTCCTGAGCCTCCATATTTGGGCAAAAATCTTTCCCAGAGAAATCTTGCCAGATCTGAAGAGGAAGAGCACTGAAGCACAACTTTAAAGGTGTTAGGAAGGGGAGAGGAGAGAAAACAAAAAGGAAAGAAGGGGGAAAAAAAGGAAGGAAGGAAGGAAGGGAAGGGAAAAAGGAAGGGAAAGGAAGATAGAAAGAAAAAAAGGAAGGGAAGAGAAAGAAGAACAGAAGGCAGCCAGGCAGGCTGCGTGATCACCAAGACAGCAGATTTCCCAGCAACTAATTAGATGGCCCCCATTTCTGCCTTTGATCTCCTAAAACAGAGGAAGAATAATCTTCTCCCACTAACATCCAAAGAGCCTGTTTTAGGTCCAAAGCAAACGATTTGCATTCACACATTCCAAAGGGTTCTGTTTTACTGGAACCCTTGTAGCGCGAATTTTACAGGACCAGAGTGGGAAAAGCAAGCATTGGTTTATTTATTTAATTTTAACCCCAATTACATCTTAAATCTCCAGCCCACAGCAAGGTCTGGGAGATTCTCATTCTAGCTAGAGATGTATTTTGGGGGAGAAGGGATACACACACACACACACACACACACACACACACACACCTCCAGCTTCCTGCATTCCATTTCGGAGCCTCCTCTGAGAAATGAGGATTTCGGAAACCTGTATAATTTTGCCCACAACTGGGCGGAGGCAGGAGGAACTGGTTTAGCTGGTTACGGGGCAGGGCGTGAAAATTAGGCACACCGGGGATGCGGTGGTGGCGATAGGGAAACGTATCTCCGTCCGGAATGATTCCAAGCGTGAGATTTTTAGTAGGCATTTCACCCAGAGTGTTCTCAAACCTCCAATGGGAAACATGAGGACTAGGAACCTGCGCTGAGAAAAAAAAACACCCAGATTTCTTTCCTTTTTTTTTTCCTTTGCAGGTAGTCACATTGTTCTTAGCGGCATATTTATATACAACACACTCAGGATCTAACAGGAATTTGAAAGCTAAGCCTTGGTCTGGGCTGTACCATTTCGGATTTCGGGTAGCAGGGTTTTTACTGGCTGGCACAAATCCTCCTCGTTGCCTGAAGAGGCACCGAATGAGTTTCATCAGCTCAGTTTCACCCAATTTTTTCCTTGGTTCACTCATTCCTCCATCGTTATTGTCCATTATTGACAGTTCAGGAAGGGGGTAATCCTCAACTTACAACCATTCGTTTAGTGACCGAAGTTACAACAATGCTGAAAAGAGTAACTTAGAACCAGTCCTTGAATTTATGATCAATGCAGGGGCGCTGCAGTCACATAGATAAAAAGCAACCGCCCAGAGACCCTCTCTGAGAGACGGGGTTATTAAGAAGTCATTATGACTCTCATTTAATGACCCCATGATCCCTTGCGGGGTGGAGTCGGGGCAACTGAACGGAGCTGAGTGTTTACTGGCCAGATGCCTCTCCTGTCGCCAATGTGGAGTTTTTGTTCCACCAGATACATTCTCATTGTGCCCAGAGAGAGAAATATCTGCCTCCTAATTATGAGGCAAGAGCTCTGACAGGTGATTAAGAAGTATCAAATATAAACACACAGACAAGCAAACAAATAAACCATCTTAAATTAACCACGATTGCAGCATCCCGCGATCACATGACCATCATTGGTAATCTTCCCAGGGGCCTTTTGGACCAGCGAAATCCACGGGGAAGCTGGATTTGCTTAATGACCGTGAGAAAAAAAAAGCATCGTTAAAAGTGAGCGTGAATCACTTAACAACTGCACCCTTAAGGATGGAAGTTGTGGCCATAAGTTGAGGACTACCTAAATTCAAGTGACCAGGTTTTGGATGGGATGGGAGAACAGTAAGAAATCTCAGGACTGACGGCAAAGCTGAACAATGAAAAAACTAGCAAAGACAAAAAAGTAGAGTAGAGTAGAATAGGAGAATAGAGACTGTAGAATTGAATAGAAAATTGAATAGAAAATTGAGTGGAGTGGAGTGGAGTGGAGTGGAGTGGAGTGGAATGGAATGGAATAGAATAGAATAGAATAGAATAGAATAGAATAGAATAGAATAGAGAATGGAATGGAATGGAATAGAATATAGTATAGAATGGAATGGAATGGAATGGAATAGAATAGAATAGAATAGAGAATGGAATGGAATGGAATGGAATGGAATATAGTATAGAAAATAGAATAGAATAGAATAGAATAGAATAGAGAATGGAATGGAATGGAATAGAATATAGTATAGAAAATAGAATGGAATGGAATAGAATAGAATAGAGAATGGAATGGAATGGAATGGAATAGAATAGAATAGAATATAGTATAGTATAGAAAATAGAATGGAATGGAATAGAATACAATAGGAGCTGGAAGGTACCTCAGAGGTCTTCTAGTCCAGTTTCCTCTTCAAGCAGGAGAACCTATACAATCTCAGACAAGTGACTGTCCAGCCTCTTCTTGAAAGCCTTCAGTGACCTACAACTCCTGGAGGCAACTTCTGTTCCACTGGTTAATTGTCCTCACTGCTAGGAAGTTTCTCCTTAATTCCAAGTTGCTTCTCCCCTTGATAAGTTTCCATCCATTATTCCTTATCCTGCCTTCTGGTGCTTTAGAGAATAGCTTGACCCCTTCCTCTTCTTTACGGCAGCCCCTCAAATATTGGAATACTGCTATCATGTCACCCCTAATTCTTCTTTTTTTAGACTAGCCAGACCCAAATCCTGCAGCCATTCTTCCTATGGTTTAGTCTCTGGGCCTTTGATCATCTTAGTTGCTCTTCTTCGAACTTTTTCCAAAGTCTCAACATTTTTTTTTTTTTGGTAGTACAGAGATCAAAATTGGTTGCCAGATTCCAGGTGTGGCCTTACTAGGGTTTTATAAGCCGGCACTAATATTTCACGTGCCTTCCCATCACGGTGCCGAAGGAAACCGCAGTTTGTGTCAATAAAATTCGAAGAATCAGCTCAGAATTACGGTAATGAACAACATCATCCCAGTGTTGAATTTCGGACTGGTCCTCAGCTTACAATCGTTTGATGAATGACCTTTGTGAAGTGAGTTTTGCCCCGTTTTACCACTTTGCTTCCCACCATTGTTAAGTGAATCACTGCCCTTGTTTTAGGTTAGTAAGCTGGTTGTTAAGTGAACCTGGGTCCCCCCCTTGACTCCGGGATGCTGCAACCGTCATAAGTACGAGCCACCTGCCACGAGTCTTAATTCTGAAGGGGAGGCTTCAAAGGTTGTAACTGAAGAATGATCATGTCAGGTTTTTTTTCAATGCTGTTGCAACTTTGAACGGTCACTTAAATGAACTGTTGTAAGTTGAGGCCACCCTGAAGATATTTATCTGCTCTTGATGTAAAGGCCGGCGCTCAGTGGCTCTCGCAGGTGACCGAGGCAGAAGAAAAGCTATTTCAAAGATTAATATCAAGAAAAGTTATGTTCTTTTGTCATTGTTGATATGTCCATTTAAAAAATGGGGGGAAAAGGCCAGCTGTAGGCCAGAGTTCTTTTTACACACCTTGTTGTGTCAATTTGCAAAGCTTGCCAAAATACCACAAGAGGATGGCTTCCTTTGTGAGGAACACACAGTTTGCAAAAATGCAACTTGGCCCAGCAAGTTCATTCCAGAGGTGGGCTACTGCCGGTTTGCACCGGTTCTTGTGGACTGGTAGTTAAGATTAGGCGCAGTTTGGCAAACCGGCAAATCCCACTACTGCTGTCCCCACCCTTGCCTGTTTTTCAGCCTGAATTTTGGCCCATTTTAAGTCCGCTTTTGGGGGCTGTTTTCAATCCATTTGGGGGCCATTTTCAGCCCATTTTTCAGGTTGCTTTTGGCTGTTTTTTGGATGAAGAACGGTCTGAAAAATGGTCTGAAAATGGCCCCAAAATGGCCTGGTTTGGAGCTGTTTTCAGGACATTTGGGACCATTTTTGACCATTTTTGACCATTTTTCAGGCCAAAAAGCCTGAAAACAGCCTGTTTGGGGGCCATTTCCATGCCGTTTTTGGGTTGTTTTCATGCCATTTTCTGAACCAAAAATGGCCTGGAAAACAGCCTGAAAAACAGCACAAAAACGGCCTGAAAATGGCCCCAAAACAGACCGAAAAACGGGCAGGATTAGCCCCAACCAGCTGAATCCTTTGCGGCGAGTGGCTGGGAGGCGGGAGCTGGGTGTGATGAGTGACATCACCCGCCCAGTCACATGACCAACTGGCCACGCCTACCCAGCCAGAGAACCCGTTGTTAAAAAATTTGCAGCCCACCCCTGGTTCATTCCTCGAGATTCTTCTTTTGCGGTCGTTCTTCTTTTTCCGTCGAGTTTTTTTGTCCTCATGGTTGCCGTACATGACCTGCATGAAGCCACAGCAATGCAAACATATCCTTTTCAGTGGGATTTAGAAAAGGGTGCGGAGTAAGATTCCTTGCTGTCTGGGAAGCCTGGGTGGCATTCAATCAAAGCTAGGAAAATCTGAATATCACTAGTTCTCGACTTACAACCGTTTGTTTAGTGGCTGGAGTTGCAACGGCACTGGGAAAAAAGGGGACTTAGCACCGTATTTCACACTTACGACGCGTTGCAGCATTTCATGGGATCACAATTCGGATGCTTGGCAGGTGACTCACAGTTACGACGCAACAACAACAAAATGCAAGTGTAACTTTTGCAAATTCCCAAACGGTATACGAACCACCTTCTGAATGTCCTGTAAACAGCCACCATCATCACTACTACTATTACTACCGCTGCTGCTACTACTATTATTATCCTGATTTAAAAAAAAAACTGGCAGCTTTTCTGCAAAGCAACACCGACAAAAATCTTGGCCGGGGATCCCGGAAAAAAAATTACAAATTTTTGCAGCGTTTTCAGAATCCACTCTGGGCCTCCCTCACGTGGGGCAACCTCGTGCCTCAGGAAGCCCCCCGTCCTGCTTTGGACGGACGGACACAACGCTGGTGGTAATATCAAATCTTTTTAGAGCAGGGGTCTCCTACCTTAGCAACTTTAAGACTTGCGGACTTCAGCTTCCAGAATTCCTCAGCCAGCTCTTTTTTTTTTCACTTTGCTGAAGTCAAGATATATTATGTTTACTGCCTACCCACGGATTATTAGAGAGGGCTGTAAATCCCTGTGAAGCAGTATATAAGTCTATGGGCTGTTGCTATTGTTATATAACTGGATGAGGAACTCTGGGAGTTGGAAGTCCACAAGCCTTAAAGTTGGCAAAGTTGGAGAGTCCTGTTTTACAGCATTTGCTACAACTCAGTTTGGGGAGGGCTCTAACCACTGAACTCAACTACCTTTTGGTTTTGTTTTTTTACAGAGGGGAAATGGGGAAAGCCATTCGTGAGAAGGAAGCCCAGGCCATTTTGCGTAAGGTGGGTCAGGGGAGGGAAATCATCATGTTGTTTTCGAAAAGGATGCCAGTGTACGGGGACGCCTCGTTTGACCTCAAACTAATGTAACCTCCCCTCGCTGCCTTCTTTTTCAGAGCGAACCCGTCAGAGCAGAAAAGGAGCAACAGCTGAGGGACAAATTGGACCAGCTTATTTTGAAGAGCAGGTTGGGAAGAGGATACAAGCAGAAACTAACTTAGGTTTTAAAAAAAACGAGAGAGAGAAAAAAAACACGCCAACAAACCTTGCAGATTTTGCAAACTGGGAAGTGGGGGGCGGATTGCAAAGAGGACCACTGTGGAAGGGAAATAAAGATTAAAAACAAACATTCCAGCCAAAGGTCCAAGAAACAAAACAGGCCAAAACCCACATGGAAAGAAAGAAAGAAAGAAAGAAAGAAAGAAAGAAAGAAAGAAAGAAAGAAAGAAAGAAAGAAAGAAAGAAAGAAAGAAAGAGAATGCACAGGGAAGGGGAATAAATAAATACGACCGCAATTGAGTCCAAATTTTTCCCTGCTAAGTAAGGCAGTTGCTAAGTGGGTTTTGTCCCACTTTATGGCTTTTGTTGCTTTTCTGGTCTGTTAAGTGAATCTGGCTTCCCCATTGACGTTCCTTGTCAGACGTTTGCAAAAGGGGATTGCATCACTCTGGGACGCTGCAACAGTCATAAGTATGAATCAGTTGCCAAGCGTCTGAATTTTGATCCACGTGTGACCACGTGGATGCGGCAATGGTTGTGTGAGAACATGGCTATAAGCCAACTTTTTCAGTGATCTTGCAACTTGGAACGGTCACTAAACAAATAGTTGTAAGTTGAGGACTACCTGTATAGAGGAGGGAGGGGGAAATGGGCCCTAAAAAACGTGCAAGAAACAACTCAGAGAAAAAATTAAGCACAAGAACAATGGAATAGAATGGAATATAAAACTCTCTCTGTGTGTGTAGATAGATAGATAGATAGATAGATAGATAGATAGATAGATAGATAGATAGATGATAGATAGATAGATAGATAGATAGATAGATAGATAGATATAGATAGACAGACAGATAGACAGACTGGATAGGTAGATTAGATAGACAGACAGGCAGGCAGGCAGACAGACAGACAGACAGACAGACAGACAGACAGGATAGATTAGATAGGTAGGTAGGCAGGCAGGCAGGCAGGCAGGCAGACAGACAGACAGACAGACAGACAGACAGATAACTGACAGTTATATAAACAATTATATAAAAATGACAGAATATAAAACTGACAGATAGAACAATTAACCAGTAGAACAACTTGCCTCCAGGAAGTTTTTAAGATGATGTTGGATAATTGTTCGTCTGAGGTGGTGTAGGGTTTCCTGCCAAGGCAGGGGGTTGGACTAGAACACCTCCAAAGTCCCTTCCAACTCTGTTATTCTATTCTATTCTAAACTATATAATATATAATATAGAGTGAAGGGGAAGGGGAATGGAATAGAAAGAATAGAATAGAATAGAATAGAATAGAATGGATTAGAATGGAATAGAATAGAATAGAATAGAATAGAATAGAATAGAATAGTTAATTGATTAGTCTTGCAATCTTATCAATAAGACAAAAAGAAAAATAAAATACGTAATCTGGTTCCAGGATAAAATAAATGGAAATATAATAATATATATATTATTATATATAATATATATATAATAATTACAAGCAGGCAACAATCAGATAAGTGAATCTTCCTTGCAGGATGCCCTAATTAGTCCTTATTCCTTATCTCAACTGGCTTAATTAAAAACTCAGCACTTCTGTTTGCAGTACATACATTACAATAATGAGGAGCCCCACAAAAATGAGAAGAGCAAGACAGGACTTTAGCCAGCCTCCGAGAGATGCTTGGTTTGTCAGATGGCTGGCTCCTAAATTTCACAAATAAAAATCCATCCATCGGTGCAAAGGGCCCCTTTTTTGGGGGGGTGGGCTCTCCTGATCCTCTTTTTGTGTCCCGGCCCTTTGCAAAGGCTCAAGCGTGGCAGGCTGACAGGGTTGGAACTGAGATGTGGGAGGCAAAAATCCATCTCAAAAGCCCCGTGCGTGGAAAAGATGGCTGTTCCACGTTTTCTCCCACGTGCCAGCTTTCCGCCTGCGGTGGCCAAAATGGAGGGCGAGGCAAAGCCAGGGGCTGAAGCCTACATATCAGAAGGCCTCACTGAAGCTGAAAATCGTCCAGCTTCGGTCCTCTCCCTTTGGGTCAAAACTTTGGCGTCCCAGCCTTCTGGCGCCAACTCTGAATTTCATCATTTTTGGAACAAAAGGATGAAGCTTCAACCTTTCTCTCTCTCAGGCAGAGCAAGACCGAATGAAAAGAACAGGGGGGCATGGGAACAGTCTGGAGGCGCCTGCCCCCCCATTTCATGGGCAGCCATTCTGACCAAGTGGAAAGCCCAAATACCTGGCAACGTCCCTTCTGTCCATGCCAGCCAGCCCAGAGAAGCAAAATGCAAGATTAATACGTTCAAAACATTCAACCCCCACTTTGTGTGGCATCAGCAGAAAGCAGGAATGGAGTTGGGGGCCCTGGGCCCAGACAGAGCATCAGGCAGCTCCAGGCCCAGCGGTGGGAAATGGATTGCAGAAAGTGTGTGTGTGTGTGTGTTGGTCTGGAAATCCAGACTCTTCCAGTCTGCCCCAGTTCCCCCCCCCAAAAAAGAGGATTATTATTTATTTAGCATACAACGGTTGGAAGAGGACAATTTCCCAGATAGCAAATGCAGAAGGAAGTGTGCCATCCATGGATTTGGTCAGGAAATAGAGACGACCAGAGCAATCTTGTAGGGTACGAAAGATCTGACCCTCCTTTTGTCAATCTGGACTCCAGAATCCATAATCCCCAGCTAAGTGCCCTGCTGGCCAAAGAGCTGAGGACACCAGATTGGGGTGGGGCAGGGGAGAAGTTTTGATTCCACTCTCTGCTGTTGTTGCTGCTGTAAATATTTGGGGCGCTGCTGCCCCATTTCAAGAATGCCCCAAACTCATCACTACACACCCATTCTGTAAAAGTCACACACACACACACACACACACACACCTTTCCTCTTCTCGGAAGAGGTTTTGACAAGCCGCAACAGCCCACCCTGCAGGGTAGGTCCAGTCTATTGCAAACTTATCTTAAAGTTTTGAAGAGCAGGCAAACCTGCCCCTGTCACCTGCACCTCTAACTGTCTGGTTTGGTTCTGCAGCCCAACAAAACAGACACAGACTTCAAAGGATAATTAGGACTACAGAAAAAACGATTGCTACCAACTTGCCTTCTGTGGAGGACCTGTATACTGCATGAGTCAAAAAGAGGGCTGTGAAAATATCTACAGACCCCTCACATCCCGGGCATAAACTGTTACAACTCCTTCCCTCAAAACGACACTATAGAGCCCTGCACACCAGAACAACTAGGCACAAGGAGAGTTTGTCCCCGAATGCCATCACTCTGCTAAACAACTAATTCCCTCTACACTGCCCAACTATTTACAAAGTCTGCACTACTATTACTATTAATCTTCTCATCATTCCTTATCACCCATTTCCTCCCACTTGTGACTGCATGACTGTAACTTTGTCGCTTGTATCCTAACAATTTTTACTGACTGTTTCCTAGTATGATTTGATTGCTTATTGTACCCTATGACTATCATTAAGTGTTGTACCTGATGATTCCTGACTCTTGATGAATGTCTCTTTTCTTTTTATGCAGAGAGCATTTGCACCAACACAAATTCCTTGTGTGTCCAACCACACTTGGCCAATAAAGAATTCTATTCTATTCTATTCTATTCTATTCTATTCTATTCTATTCTATTTCTATTTCTATTGTACCCTATGACTATTATTAAGTGTTGAACCTTATGATTCTCGACTCTTGACGAATGTATCTTTTCTTTTATGTATACTGAGAGCATTTGCAAAGACAAACTTCTTGTGTGTCCAATCACACTTGGCCAATAAAGAATTCTATTCTGTTCTATTTATCTACCTCCTGTCCCATCCTGAACAAGAGGCGACCCCACAGGCTGAGAAAGGAGGAAAAACATATTTTGAGGTTCCAACAAAAACAAGACAAAACCTGGACTAGGTTTGCACGACACCGCTAATCTAGGTTGAAGCAGTTACAAGTAGCCGTCGTCTTATAACAGTTCATTTAGTCACTTTGAAAATGGCTCTGAAAAACGGACCTATGACCGTTTTTCCCCTTACAACAGTGGCAGCAGCCTGACCCGTGAACAAAATTCGCACGCTTGGCAACTGGCTCATATTTATGACGGTTGCAATTAGATTTCAGGAGCTGCCCCTCCTCTCATCCTGGGCTTGCAAGGGGCTCTCTGTCTGCAGCTGGACACCCACAACCCCTCCTCTCTCCCCAAACATAAAACCCATGGATTCCTCAAATGCTCCGGGACTCCCTCGGGGAATCAAAGCAAGGATTTGGGGGCAAAAGATCATCACCCAGATTCTTTCCTGACTCCTCACCTAGCACATCTGCACACTGGCCCCTGTTAACAGATAAACAGATCACCAAATTTGCTGTAAAGTTGATGGAAATAAGGACAAAGTTGGTGGCAGAGTGTGGTAGATTGTAGGAAAGATCACTTGATTTAAAAATGTAATTTTAAAAGTAGTTTTAAGATTGTTTGGGGTAGATGAAGGGGTGATATGGTAATATAATTTTAATCATATTTAACCTGTATTTTAAATCATTGCATTCTATTCTGATTCCATTTTGGATTGGATTGTATTTCAATTTCATTTTGAATTGTGTTTTATTCTATTTCATTTTGGGTTGCTTTTCTCAAATTTTAGTAGTGTTGTGTTATTGGAGCTCTGCACTTTGATATGGCCTAAGGGCTAATCATTAAATAAAGATTGATAAACAGATCAACAGAGGTGGAAGGGAACTTGTAGATCATCTAGTCCTGCCCATGCACGAGACCCTACCCACCATCTCTGACAAATGGCAGTCCACTCCCTTCTGGAAAGTCTCAAGTGATGAGGCTCCCACAACTTCCGAAGGCAACTTCTGTTCCTTGGGTTGATTGTTCTCACTGTCAGAAAGTTTCTCCTTATTTCCAGGTTGAATCTCTCCTTGTTCAGTTTCCATCCATTCTTCCTTGTCTGGCCTTCTGGTGCCTTGGAGAATAGCTTGACCCCCTCCTCCTCCTCTCTGGGGCAGCCCCTCAAATATTGGAAGACTGCTCTCCTGTCTCCCCTCATCCTTCACTTCCCTAGACTAGCCAGGCCCAGTTCCTGCAACCGTTCTTTGTATGTTTGAGCCTCCAGTCCCCTAATCCTCCTGGTTGCTCTTCTGTGGTTGCTGTCCTGTTTCCCACCCCTTTTGATTCCCAAAGCCTCTGCTCTAGCGGACTCTCTAACTAAAGAGGTCAAAAATAAATAGGGAGAGCACATCAAGGGGCAGGGAGTTCCACGGCCTAACTTTGCACCAGAGGTACTGTTAGTACTTTGATGCTGACCGCAACCAACCATGAGCCTCACCCTCACCAGGCCATGCCAGCCCTGCTGATTAAAAGATTCCTATTGCACTTCAGCCACAGCTACTTGAAATGGTATATATAGGGTCTCCTGCTTGAGCAAAGGGTTGGACTAGATGACCACCAAGGTCCCTTCCAGCTCTATTGCCCATTAAATGAAGTTGACTTCATACTTCTAGCTCATAATTACTCTTTACTCTCTTCTTTTTTTTCCTAAACTGGCAGGAATGTTGCCAGAAAGCAGGAGGGAAGGAAATATTTCTGGTTGGGGAAGGTTGTGAGAACACAGCCCTTGCTTTAGCAGGCGGCACAAACCCTGCCCTTAAGTCAGACTGCAATTCCTGCCTTCTGGAAAAACCTCTCCCCCCACACCCCAGATCTGTGTGCCCCTCCCCACACCCTCTTTGTGCTTATCAAAGACCTGGTGTTTCTCCCTGGTCTTCTGTGATTGCAAAATCCCTTTTTATTCTTTCCGATTTGACTTCGGTTTGTGCAATTTAGAATGGAATACAGCTGGAAGGGGACCTTGGAGGTCTTCTAGCCTAACCCCCTGTTTGAGCAGGAGAGTCTACATACCATTTCAGACCGAGTGCCTGTCCAGTCTCTTCTTTAAAAAACCTCCAGTGTTGGAGGGCCCACGATTTCTAGTGGCAAAGCTGTTCCACTGGTTAATTGTCCTTCTCCCATTAGGAAGTTTCTCCTTAATTCCTGGTTGCTTCTCTCCTGTGTTAGTTTCCAATCAATCCATCGGAATAGAGCTGGAAGGGACCTCAGAGGTCTTCTAGTCCAGCCCCCTTCTGCTTTGGCAGGAAACTTTATTTACCATTTCAGACAGCCATTGTGTTTCTTGTCCTGCCTTTTGGTGCTGTGGAAAACAATTTGACCTCCTCCTCCTCTTTGGGGCACCCCTCAAATACTGGAAGGCTGCTATCGTGTCCCCCCTAATTATTTTCTTCTTCTTTTTAGCTTTTACACTGCAAACTCCCCCTCCTGCCCTCTACATCACATCAATAAAAATAGATAAATGAAAATAAACCCAGCCAGGGTGTCCTGTTAACTCTGGGAGGGGTCCAGCAGCTTATGCAATCCCAGTCTTTCTTTTTCTCTTTTTCTTTCTTTCTTCTTTTTCTTTCTTTCTTTTTTCTTTCTTTCTCTCTCTCTCTCTCTTTCTCTCTTTCTTTCCTTTCCTTCCTTCCTTCCTTCTTTCTTTTCTTTCTTTCTTTCTCTCTCTCTTTCTTTCTTTCTTTCATGATGTATGGTCTCCTGCTTGGGCAGGGGGGTTAGACTAGATGACCTACAAGGTCCCTTCCAACTCTGTTAATCTGCCATCTGCCAGAAATGGTGGAGGGTCTCCTGTTTCGGTGGGTGGGGGTTTGGACTAGATGACCTACAAGGTCCCTTCCAACTCTGTTCCTTCCTTCCTTCCTTCCTTCCTTCCTTCCTTCCTTCCCTTTCTTTCTTTCTCTCTCTCTCTCTCTTTCCTTCCTTCCTTCCTTCTCTCTCTCTCTCTCATTTCTTTTGCTGCGTGGTGTGAATCCGCGCTGCCCGCCTTCGGGATTCCCTCGGCTTCAGCTCCCCCCCGCACGCCCCCCCAGCCCACTCTTCTCTAGATCAGAGCCCTCCCCCCAGCCTTTTTTTTCGGATGGGCTCAGCCCTTCCCCTCGGAGCGCGGCTGGCCTTCGTCAGTCTTTCCACCCAGCGCATTCCAGAGGGCTGGCGGGGGCCCAAGGGCGGGGACGGGGGGGTGGGGCGTGCGAGGTGGGGAAGGGGAGGGAGCGCTTCCCCGCCCAGAGGGGGCCCAGCCCCAGCCAGGATCCAGCGCCTGCCCCGCCCGCAATCCAAATTCACGCCAGTTTGCAATAAAGAAGCCAAGGAAGAAGAAGGGCTGCAAAAAAAAAACCACACACACACACACACACCAAAGAAACAAACTTTGCAGAACAAAAGCGAAGCGGAGTGGCTCCGGCACTCCAGGCGCTGGCTGGATCCGAATGGGAGGGTGGGGTGGGGAGGGGAAGGGAGGGGAAGGGGACAGCGGGTGGGGTGGGGCCGCTTGGCTTCCCACGGGACCGACAGAAACATCTTTCTCTCTCCCACCCTCCAAAAAGTGCTTTTTTTCCACAAGGCAACTGGACTTTCTTGGTTTTGTTTTTTCTCTTTTGAAGACGTTTCGCTTCTCATCCAAGGGGCTTCTTCAGCTCTGACTGGATGGTGGGGAATGGGGGATAGTGGAAAGTGGGGATCTCTCTCTTTTTTCCTTTTTTTTCTTTCTCTCTTTTCTCTTTCTCTTTCTCTTTTTTCTTCCTCTCTTTTTCTTTCTTTTTCTTTCTCTCTTTTCTCTCTCTCTCTCTCTCTCCGCGGCTCTTCCAAAGGGAAGTCGGAGCGGAGTCACTCCGGCAAAAGCAGAGCAGCGGTGGGGCTGGGGGAGGCTTTGCAAAGGAAAAGGAGGGGGGTCCGAGCCAATTCAAGCCCCCTCGCCTCCTCCCAAACTCCTTCGCCTCTGGCTCTTCTGCACAGCTGCCAACCAGCGGCCGCCCCCGTTCCGCCACTCCGGGGCGAAGGCTAAAAGCGGAGCCGCGCCCTGTCCCGAAGTGCACACGCGGAAAAGAGAACGCCAGTCCCGAGAGAGAGAGAGCGGGCAGAGAGGGTCCCAGCTCCGGAGCAAGCTCGGGGGAACCCCACCTGCGTCCCAGCCCCTCCCCCGTTTCCTCGGGAATGCCGAGAAACCCTCCAGCCAAAGCGGAGTCACTCCGGATTGAGCCAACGCCTTGCTGGAGCAGCCAGCCACATCAGCTCCGGGCCTACGCGTGTCTGCCAAGCCCCGAGTCGTTCGCGGGAAGCCCAAACTTTCTCCGACGGGTCCATGCCGAGGGTCTTCCACACGCCCCCACCCCAAAAAAGGAAGCCCACCTGCGCGCTCGCCTTGCATGGAGGGGTTGGAGGGGCTTTGGCGGCCCACCCCAATTGCTTTCTAAATGGATATGGGGCAGTGGGTGGGGGTCTCTTTGCCGCTCCAGATTCAAAACCCCCCCAGGGCTGGGGAGGAGGGGGGAGCATGTCCAGCATCTATGAAAAAGGAGGGGCGCGACTGCACCCCCCCTTTTCTGATCAGTCCCACGGGACCCCCCAGCCGGACTTGCCCGAAGCCCTTTCCCCAGTGCCCCCCGTCCCGCCCCGGTGCCAAATTCTCCCACTGGTTGCACGCAGGGAACGTGCGGGGAGGGGGGGGGCTGGAAGAACCATCCGGACTGTTCAGGGCGGCGCCCGGGGGCGACCAGGAGGGAGGGGGGCTTTCCTGCAAGGGGCGACTTATTGGGGCGCTCGACTCTGGTCTCCAAGTGGGCGCCCGCCTGCAATCTTGCGTCCGCGCGCGAGGTTTTTTTTGGGGGGGGAGCTGGCTCCAGCCCCCACCCACCCCCGAACCGGTGAAACGGGGCTCCTGGGCCCCCCCCAGACGCGCCCACCGCCCTCACCTGTCGGTCCGTGGCTCTCAGCTGCCCAGCACGGCCATTCCAGGCGCCGTCCCGGTGTAACGCCCTCAGACCCCGACGCGGTTCCTGGATTCCTGGTGGCGGCGACCGAGCCCTGGCCAGCGGGCTCCCGACGAAGCCCTGCCGCGGGAACGAAGCGAGTGGGGCGCTCCCCGCCCGGCTGCGGCTCTTGTAACTCAGCCCGGGATGGGTGTGACTCTACGCTCTGCCCTCGTCGGGGAAAGGGAAGGGAGGGGAGGGAAGGGAAAGAGGCGGCCAGGAGGAGAGGAGGGAGGGAAGAAGGAAGAAGGAAGGAAGGAAGGAAGGAAGGAAGGAAGGAAGGAAGGAAGGAAGGAAGGAAGGAAAAGAGGGAGCGGAGGAGGGCAGGAGGAAGGAAGGAGAGATAGGTTGGCTGGAAAGAAGGAAGGAAAGAAGGGAGAAAGTGGAAGGGAAGAAAGGGAGAAAGGAAAGGAACATGGAAGGAAGGAACGGGAGGGGGAGGGCAGAAGGAAGGAAAGAAAGAAGGAAGGAAAAGAGGGAGCGGAGGAGGGAAGAAGGCGGGGAAGGAGGAAGGAAGGACAGATAGGTTGGTTGGAAAGAAGGAAGGAAAGAAGGGAGAAAGGGGAAGGGGAGGAAGAGAGAAAGGAAAGGAAGAACAAGGGAGGAAGGGAAGGGAGAAAGGAAAGGAACAAGGAAGGAAGGAGAGGGAGGAGAAGGGAAGGAAGAAGGAAAGGAAAGAAGAAAGGAAAAGAAAGGAAAGGAAGAAAAACTGACTCTGAGCCACTCAGAGTCACCTCGGAGCTGTCCTGTGTAAATCGTTTCTCTTCCTCCAGTCATCCAACCTCCACCCATGGAAATCTTGTGGCAAGGAGTTCCATGCCTTATCAAACAAATGTAAGGGGATAATTTGTCCAATGATCCAGCTGCAGTTAGATTTGCATGAGGTCTTGTGACTTCCCACACAAAATTAAAAGTGCTCAGTGCCAAAGATCTTATCAAAGGGAGAAGCGCTGGGATTTTCAAGAATGTTTTTTTAATAAAAGGAGGCCTCAGCCCCAGCGTTCCCCGAACTCAGTCCTTCTCCCTCAGCCCAATCTACCTCACAGGGTTGTTGTAGAGGGGAAAATGGAAAGGCGAGACCGGCGTGTCTTCACTTCGTTGATTTTTGGTGAGTTCACGGAAGCAACTTTGATAGGGTTATCAAAACAAAAAAAATCTGCTGTATCCATTTACTGTCAGGAGTCCCACAAATCCACCCCCATTCAAATCATAAGTCAGCCTCATCTCTCAGAGAAAAGAATATTGATTTATTAGAAGTGGCCATGTTGGCGTTACCTGGGTGCAGCCGATATTAAAGTACATCATTTATTTCCCTCCCCATTTTTTTTGAAAAGTTTTTATTTTTATAACATGCAAAATAACAAATAAAACCATCTGTCAGTCATACAGTGTGTCGGTTTGGTATATACATCATGTGCACAATATCTATAATCCTTTCCTCTTAACTTTACATTCGTATTATATTCTAGTCAACATTCCACATCATATTGTCTCATTATTATACTATTATTAAAATTTTAGTTTCATTTCCAGGCTATCTTTAAAAACAAAACCCAGTTCTTACTAAGTTATATTCATAATATCACTTATTTAAAAATAATCAATTAGAATATATCATTACTATTACAATATATTTCAATTTCTTACTCTTCTACCTAGCCATTGATAAAACAAATCCCAAATTCATTTCCCCTTGACCCTAGTCTTCCTCCCATCCCCTGGATGTATATTCTCCAATGGGACACATCCATAGCCAAGAGTCATCAATCATGCTCTCCAGTAATAATCTTGCGTGCCAACAGCTTCGGCTGCCTAGCAATTATCTGAGGCATTTAAGGAATGCCCTGCTTTCCCCCACTCCCTTTCTGCTGGCAGCTAAAAAGACCAAAGGAGTATCTTTTTAATTGACATTTACAATGGTTCATTTAGTGACAGTTCAAAGCTTTTCATACGGCCATTATAGCATCCCGAAGTCCCACGTTCAAAATTCGGCAGCCTGGTCACTGACTCACATTTTATGATGGGTTGCAGCATCCCGGAGCCACATGATCCCCTTTTGCGACGTTCTGACAAGCAAAGTTGATGGGGAGAGCCTGATTCACTTAACGACTGGGTGGCTGACTTAACAACTGCGGTGATTCACTGGACAACAGTGGCAAGAAAAGGCCGTGAAATGGGCCAAATCTCACTTAACAACCATCTTGCTTAGCAACGGACATGTTGGGGCTCGATTGGGGTCAAGGAGTAACCTGTGCTCTCTTGTTTAGAAATTTGAGATTTCCTTGTGGTCTTCCATCCAAGATCTAAATCAGGGATTCTTCAAGCTTGACAGCTTTCAAGACTTGTGGAGTTCAACTCCCAGAATTCCTCCTCCAGCCATGTTAGCCCAGGAATTCTGGGAGTTGAAGTCCACAGGTCTTAAACTTGCCAAATTTGAAGACCCTTGTGATAGATGATAGATAGATGATAGATACATACATAGATAGATAGATGATAGATAGGTAAATAGGTAGGTAGGTATGGAGAGAGAGAGAGATGATAGATAGATAGATAGATAGATAGATAGATAGATAGATAGGATAGATTAGATAGATAGATAAGATAGATAAGATAGATAGATAGATAGATAGATAGATAGATAGATAGATAGATAGAGTGTAGGTCTTGGTGTATTCGGGTCTTGTCCCGTGTAAGATTGAGAATACCTTGGCAACGTTTCGATGAAATCTCAAGACCTACATACATTTACCCGTGAAAATCTACGAAAACAAATAGATAGATAGATAGATAGATAGATAGATAGATAGATGATAGATCAGGGTTCTTCAACCTTGACAGCTTTTAAGACTTGTGGACCTCAACTCCCAGAATTCCTCCTCCTCCAGTCATGTTAGCCCACCCTGGCCACGCCCACCCATCAACCAGGCAGCAAATCGGTTGCTGGGATTTTTGAATCCCACCCCCTGCCATCACCCCAAGGCAGCGTGAGAGCTGCAAGGCCCAAACTGTGACCTGGGCTAACCAGCCTGTGGAACTCATTGCCACTAGATGTGAACCGCCCGTCCTTTGAAGTTGGAAAATCTAGCAGAGCCATGTCGGTTAAAAAAAAAATGAAATTAAATTAAATTTAAAAAGGAGCAGGGGGAAGAAAAAAAAAAGGAAAGTTATCTCAGAAGCCAGCAGAAGGTTGTGCGGTCCGGAAGTTTGTGAGATGAGCTGTGGATAAGAAAAGGTGTTTCCTCCTCCCCAATGGGTCAGAGAGAAAGTTTAACGGTAGGAAATGGGACTCTGTGGAGAAGATGTCCAGACCACAAAGCTTCCTGTGGGTTGTTGAAGAGTGACAGAGCTCCAACCATACCTCCCAGGAGACAAAAGCAGGTCCCTTTCTCAACTCCAGAGAGGGAGGCCCATTTGCCAGTTGTGAATACTCATCCCCTGCAACTGGTTGTTAGCGCTTAAATATCCTCACCATACCCTGGTTTTCAATCTCCATCGTTTTCCTCTAGGAGGAAAGAGTTCATTTCAATCCCCCTCATTTTTCTCTTTTTTGATGCTTCTCCAAGCTTTCATGAAACGTAGAATCCTAGGGCTGGAAGGGACCTTGGAGGTCATCTAGTCCAACCCCTGACCAAGCAGGAGACCCTATACCATTCTGGACAAATGGCTGTCCAGTCTCTTCTTGAAAACCCCAATGATGGATCATCCACAACTTCCAGAGGGAAGCCATTCCATCCATCCATCCATCCATCCATCCATCCATCCATCCATCCGTTTGTCTGTCATGCAGCTTATGTGTCTCAGAATCCTAGACCTGGAAGGGCCCTTGGAGGTCATCTAGTCCAACCCCCTGCTCAGGCAGGAGACCTATACCATTTTAGACAAATGGCTATCCACCCTCTTCTTAAAGGCCTCCAGTGATGGAGCACCCACAACTTCTGGTGGTTAATTGTTCTCATTGTCAGGAAGTTTCTCCTTAATTCTATGCTGCTTCTCTCCTTTGATTTCTTGATATCTCCTCTGAGGTCACAAAGGTGGACTCCAGAGATGTTGGACTTCAACTCCCATAATACTTAGCCAGAGCATCCAATGGAGACGAGGGCAATAGGAACAGCTGGATTCAACAGGAAAACACCAGCTGGGAGGCTGACTGATTTTAGACACAGCTTCCTCCTTATATAAGACACCATGTCCCATTCTCCACATCCCACCGATCTGAAAAAGCTCACTTTGGGGGAAAATACAAGGTAGTCCTTGAGTTACGACCACAACTGAGCCCCAAAATTTATGTGGGTAAGGAAAACGTTAGTTAAGGGAGTGTTGCCCCATTTTAAAGACTTTTCATGACACAGCTGGTAAGAGGATTTGCTTAATGATGGCAGATTTGCTTAATGGCCATGGTGATTTGCCTAACAACCACCTCAAAAAAAATACAAAAAAATAAAAGACATATAACTGAGTCAGTCCCATGATGGATCACTTCATGACTGGCATGATTTTTGACTATAATTCCAGGCTCAGTTATAGTCACAAGTCAAAGATTACGAATGGATGGATGGGTGAAAGAAAGGACAGAAGGAAGGAAGGAAGGAAGGAAGGAAGGAAGGAAGGAAGGAAGGAAGGAAGGAAGGAAGGAAAGAAAGAAAGAAAGAAAGAAAGAAAGAAAGAAAGAAAGAAAGAAAGAAAGAGAGAACTGGAGAAAATCACAAAGTATAAAGACCTACAAATAGAAACAGAACCAGTGGCAAAAAAAGGAAAGGTAGCAGCAGTAGCCACAGGCACCTTGCATGCAGTCCCAAAATATCTGGAACATCCCTTGAACACTATCAATGTTGACAAAATCCCCATCAGTCAATTGCAAAAGGCAGCTTCACTCAGAAAAGCTTACATCCTGCAATGATACCTGTAACCCCATGAAACATCCACATCTATCTATCGCAGGTCTTTGGGATGGACTCCAGAGGTGGACAAAAATGCCACATCCAAGCTAAACATCTGGCTGACTGTGCGATTTCACCATAATTCTTATTTTGTTTATTTGATTTGTCAATCTCTTACAAGATAATAGAAATAAGTATAAACATGAGTAAGAATACAGGAAATAGGTACGAATAAATGGGGGCAAAAGGATAATTAAGACAGATAATGCAGCAATAATAATAATATTCTGGATTCTTCCCATTTAGAAAGAACAGCTCAGCCATAATGAGAATCCAGAGGTGGGATATTTAGGACCAAAAGGATTCTGCATCATTGGAGGATCAAGAAACATCTGGCCAACACATGAGAGATAATTTATTGGGGCCCACAGATGCTGTAAATCAGTGTTTTTTTTCCAACTTGCCAACTTTAGAGGGGTCGACTTCAACTCCCAGAATTCTCCAATTGCCAAGTTTCAAAAATAAAATAAAACCTCTGCAATAAATTACAGCCATTACTTAAGTTGGTTTAGGATTCGGCGGGTTGTGTGAACTAAAGCTACAGAAAGAAGGAAGATCTGCATTGTTTCTTTTTTTCAGATTCCTCGTCCTGCAATACCGACTCTCTAATTTCAGATGAAATCTGACTCTGGCATCAACCCTGGAGGCAGATTAAAATCCAGATGTTGAAGGCGTGGGGCTTTTGAACCGGCTCCGTCTCTCCTCTGACCCCTTCCAAACTTTGTGAGGAATTAGTCCAGGAGGAGAGAAAGGCAGCAGGAGGGAATGGCGAAAGACCAAAGGGTTTATTTTAGGAAAAAGCAGGATGTAAAACGATGGAACTCATTGCCACTTGATGCGGAGATGAACACTGGATTAACCTGTCTGTTTGTTTTTTTAAATAGGAATAAGGCAGACTTTTCCTGAACTCTCATTGTCCAGCTATGCCAGGGCCACAGGGGCCCTGATGCACAGTAGACATGGTTAATAGCAAACAAAGGATGTGTAGAATGGCTAAGCCAATTCACAAAGGAAACAGTGACTTATTCATTTGTATCCCGTGTTTATTGTTTTTCTGTAAACAACTCAAGGCAGTGAACATATCGAAGGCTCCTTTCTCCTCCTATTTTGCCCAACAACAGCCCTGACAGGTGGGTTGGGCTGAGAGAGAGGGACTGGCCCAAAGTTACCCAGCCAGCTTTCATGCCTAAGGCGGGACTAGAACTCACTGTCACCTGGTGATTGACCGAAAGTCACCCATCTGATTTTCATGCTTCAGGCAGGATTAGAACTTACCATCTCCTGGTGATTGACCCAAAGTCTCCAGCTGGCTTTCATAGCTAAGTAGGGACTAGAATTCACTGTCACCTAGTGATTGGCTCAAAGTCACCCATCTGATTTTCATATATAAGTTTAAGTTTATTGGGATTTATATGCCACCCTATCTCCCAAAGGACTCAGGGCGGCTCACAACAGTAAAAACATACAATACAAAAATTAAAAAGGTATTAAATGAACATCCCAAGGCAGGACTAGAACTCGCCATCTCCTAGTGAGTGGCCAAAGTCACCAACTGGCTTTCATAGCTAAGTCAGGACTAGAACTCACTGTCACCTAGTGATCGGCCCAAAGTCACCCATCTGGTTTTCATGCCTAAGGCAGGACAAGAACTCACCATCTCCTAGTGAGTGGCCAAAGTCACCAACTGGCTTTTATAGCTAAGGTGGGACTAGAACTCATGGCAAGAAGCAGGTTCTTGGTTGCCCTGCACAGGTGGCTTTCAGGAGAAAAGCAGGACTAGAACTCCCTACCTCCTACAGGTGATTGGCAGGAGCCCGGAGCAAACAGGTTCTTCAGGTTGACCTGCTCAAGGCAGGGAGCTGAAAACTGGTTCTTAACCATTTGACCAAAGGTGGCTCTATTTATTCTCAGCCCTGGCGATGAAAGAAAACTCCAGTGATCAGGGGCAGTCTATCTGCAAGATGCCAAGGGCAAGGATAGAAGGAGAAAACGTTAGGGAAGACAGGAGGTGAAGTACTGCCTTAAGATTACAGATTAATGGAGTTGGAAGGGACCTTGGAGGTCATCTAGTCCCACCCCCTCCACCCAAGCAGGAGACTCTACACCATTTCTGACAAATGGAAGTCCAGTCTCTTCTTGAAAGTCTCAAATGATGAGATGCCCCGGGAAATGACAAGCAGAGGTACACTGCGCCTGAATTGGGAGGCTCCACTGAGCTTCGCCTCTATTTCCAGCCACTGGGCCTCGCTTTCACCCTGGCCAGTGTCCTTCCCCGCCCTGATCTGCAACAGCTCTGTTCACATTTGAAAATCATTTCCCCATCCTTGGGGGGGGCGGGGAGAGAGAGAGGCGCCAGAAAATGAAGACTAATTGCTACCTGCCTTGTGAGATATTTAATTAGAAGCATCGTTATCCAAGTCTGCAAGAGAGGAGAGGGAGGGAGAGGCAGGGAAATCTTAGGGCATCACTCCCCCGCAGACATGCATGAAAGGGAGACAAACATAAATTTAAAAAAAAAATAAAATCGGGAATTTGGTGAATCTGGTGCTGAAAATGAAACAGGGTGCATCCTTCCTCCTTGGCAGCTTCTCTCCTGCCAAACTTGCCCCCCCCCAAAATGTCTCCATACCCCCACATCTTCTCCCCATGTCTTCCCACCACCTTATTTCTCTTTGCTGCATCCACACAATACCCTTAATCTGCTTTCTGGGTTGACTTTCCACCAGTGGTGGGATTCAAAAAATTTTTACTACCGGTTCAGTGGGCATGGCTTGGTGGTGGTGTAGATTGGTGGGCGTGGCTTGGTGGGCATGGCAGGGGAAAGATACTGCAAAATTCCCATTCCCTCCCCACCCCATTGACCTGCTTTCCAGTTCTCCTGTGCAGGCAGCAGAAGAACCTGCTTTCCAGCTCCGTTCTCCTGTGCAGAACCGAGAAGAACCTGCTTTCCAGCTCCGTTCTCCTGTGCAGGGCAACCGAAGAACCTGCTTTCCAGCTCCGTTCTCCTGTGCAGGGCAACCGAAGAACCTGCTTTCGCTCAGTTCTCCTGTGCAGGGCAGCGAAGAACCTGCTTTCGGCTCCGTTCTCCTGTGCAGAACAGGAAAGAAGAAGAACCTGCTTTCCGGCTCCGTTCTCCTGTGCAGGGCAACCGAAGAACCTGCTTTCCGGCTCCGTTCTCCTGTGCAGGGCAACCAAAGAACCTTCTTTCCGACTCCGTTCTCCTGTGCAGGGCAACCAAAGAAGCTGCTTTCCGGCTCCATTCTCCTGTGCAGGGCAACCAAAGAACCTGCTTTCCGGCTCCGTTCTCCTGTGCAGGGCAACCGAAGAACCTGCTTTCCGGCTCTGTTCTCCTGTGCAGGGCAACCGAAGAACCTGCTTTCCAGCTCCGTTCTCCTGTGCAGGGCAACCAAAGGAGACCCAGCTGATCAGCTGGGACTCGATGGGAGGCAGAGAAGAGATGGGGTTGGCGGGGCCAGTCAGAGGCGGGATTTGCCGGCTCTCTGAACTACTCAACATTGCTACTACCAGTTCTCTAGAACCAGTCAGAACCGGCTGAAGACCAGCTCTGCTTTCTGCTGAAAAAGTGCACCCCATGCTACCTAACCAGGAGGGGTCCCCCAACTCTTCGGCTCACTCACCCCTTCGAGAGGTTTCAGATTCTTTGTTGACGCCTCCCAAAGATTTATTTAATTTTTTTCCCGCCTTCCAATGAAGCCTGATTCTCCGAGACTTTTTCGAAAAGTTGCTACAGTTTCCTTTGCAAGTGGTTTGCCATTGCCTCTTTCCTGGGGCTGAGGGGGAATGACTGGCTCGAGGTCACCTGGCTGCTTTTGTGCCTAAGGTGGGACTAGAACTCACCGCCTCCCAGTGTCTAGCTGGGTGTTTCGACTATGACACCAAGCTGGCTCTCTTTTATGTTATTAACATTAAGTTATTACATATTTTACTAATTGCTTAATTATTACTCTTAATTTTTATTACATGGCATGATGCATATTATAAATGAAAAATGCTGCTTTAATGCTACCTTAACTATGACTGCTTCTTTAAATATTATTACTATTAATAATACTTTAAATATTATTACTAAAATAATAATAATAATAATAATAATAATAATAATAATACAATTTAATAGCTAATGAGACAATTTAACGAGGATGACACCTGCCGTTCATTCTTGGATCACCCTGTCTGACCACTTCCAGCACCCCAACTTCAGGAGTAGGGACAGCTGTGAAACTCCTCAGAGACCCCAAAAGATTCATTGACACCCCCACACACACAATCAACTTCCAGCTTTTGCTGCCCATCCATGGATCCCCCAGCGAAGGCATCAGGCTACAAACTCACTGGAGGCGAGGCGCGTTCTAATCCCGTCCCAGGCACGGATGGATGACCTTAGGCCAGCCAGCTTCTCTCGGCCCCAGGAAGTGACTAAAGGCTAAAGCAGTCCAAGTGAAGTCAAACTTCTGAGGCTACTGTCCACGAGACACGCTCAAAGCCTGGAGGGTTTGTTTTGAATGGCAGTTGTTAGAAAACACCACTAGAACTGTGTGTGTTTATACGTTGCTCTGTTATGGTGTAATTTGGTTGAATTATTTTCGGGCCTTGTATTGTTGTCTCCTCCTCCTCCTGCTCCTCCTCCCCTTCAACCCTTCCTCCTCCTCTTCTCCTTCCCCTCCTCTTCTCCTTCCCCTTCCCTTCTTCATCCTCCTCTTCTTCTTCCCCCTCCTCCTTTTTCTCCTCCTACTCTTCTCGTCTTGACTTCCAAAGGGGCAACTTACAAAATATCAAATATATCATTTAAAAAAACCCAAGTTAACAAAACATCCCTGCTCAAACAAGACAGCACTCATACTCTGGAGCACAAAACACACAACGGAATCTTCATAGGCCTGGAAGCAAAGCCACACACCTCTGCGGGCTCTTGAGACGACCTTTTAGGTTGCACACCACTGAGGGTTGTGTGATTGTGATGGAATCAAGACACCAAGGCACACCCCCACCCCCACCCAAGCCCCATCAGCACTACTCAGCCCAGGGGACAATTTGCAAAGCGAAGTGTGTGTCCTTTTGGCCAAGAACGGGCACCTCTTTTGCAATTTCGCTTTGCTTCAGAAATCTTCTTATCTTCTGGGGAAGACCTCTTGCCTCCTACCAATCCTTTACTGTCAGGCTGGAATAACTTGGCTGGGATATCTCTGGTGGCAAAAAAAAAAAGTCACGAGTTATTAAAACATATGAAGAACGGTTGCAGGAACATGGTATGGCCAGTCTAGAAGAAAGAAGGACCGGGCGGGACATGAGAGCAGTTTTCCAATATTTGAGAGGCTGCCAGAAAGAAGAGGGAGTCAAGCTATGCTCCAAAGCACCAGAAGGCAGGACAAGAAGCAATAAGGATGGAAACTAATCAAGGAGGGAAGTCATCTGGAATTAAGGAGCAACTTCCAGATAATGAGGACAATTAACCAGCGGAACAACTTGCCAACTGAAATTGTGGGCACTCCATCACTGGAGGTTTTCAAGAAGAGACTAGAAGACAGTCACTTCTCTGAAATGGTGTAGATTCGCCTGCTTGAGCAGGGGGCTGGACTAGATGACCTACAAGGTCCCTTCCAACTCAGTTATTCTGTACCCAGTTTTGATGTCCAAGAAAACACTGAGTGGATGCAGAGTGCAGAGAAGAGCAACAAGGATGATTAGGGGACTGAAGAACAGTTGCAAGAATTGGGTATGACTGGCCAGTCTGATGAAAAGAAGGACCAGCGGGTGACAGGACAGCAGCATTCCAGTATTTGAGGGTCTGCCCCAAAGAAGGAGGGAGTCAAGCTATTCTCCAAAGCACCGGGAGACAGGAGAAGAAGCCATGGATGGAAACTAACCAAAGAGCTAAACAACCTGGAATTAAAAAGAAACTGCCTAACAGTGTGGACAATTAACCAGTGGAAATGTGTGTCTCTAGAAGTTATGGGTGCTTCATCATTGGAAGTTTTAAAGAAAAGACTGGCTAACTCTCTGTGTGAAATGGTGTAGGGTTTCCTGCCTAAGCAGAGGGTTAGACTAAAAGACCTCTGAGGTTCCTTCCAGCTCTATTCCGATTGATTGATTGACACTCTGGGATTGATTGTCAACTCACCAACTTTTTAAAAAGCAGAAACTTTTCTCAACTACCAAGAGTTGCCTCCAGTTCATGAAAGTGCCTGCCTTTTAATAAAATTTAATAAAATTAACCCCTAATAATGCATAAATGTATATTTGTTTGGTGTACTTATTGACAATTCAGTTTATTTTATTGATTTAAATGAGATCATTAAAGTACAAATTTAATAAACAATAACTAATTTAATAAAGAAGTATAGTTATTTAGCTTATATGCTGAGAGTTCCATTTATTTAGTATGTATTTAATTTAGAACTTTAAAGTGCAAATTTAATAAATATTGCCTTGCAATAAGCTATATATATTCACTTAGCTTATTTATCCCGTGTTATTATTTATTTAAATGAATTCATTGAAATACAAGATTTTAGTAAATAATACCTGACAATAGATTTAATAAACAACAAATATTTAATTAGTAATATATATTTACTTAGCTGATTTATGGATAGCTCCATTTATTTAATATTTATTCCATTCAGATCCTTAAAGTACAAATGCATGAAATAACACCTACCGTGTTTCCCCCAAAATAAGACACTGTCTTATACCTTTTTTTGGCTCCCAAAAACACACTAGGTCTTATTTTCGGGGTAGGTCTTATTTTTGGGGTAGGTCTTATTTTCGGGGTAGGTCTTATTTTCGGGGAAACACGGTAGTAATACATTTAATAAATAAATAATAAATAAATAATATATATTGAATGAGTGAGACCATTTATTAATTTAGCTTATTTATTATTTATTTTATTTAGATATATCTAAAGTAGAAACTTAATAAATAATATTTAAGACTAAATTTAATAATATGTATTTAATCATATATATATATATATATATATATATATATATATATATATGTATAAATTCTCATTCTCTTGTTCTCTCTCTCTCTCCTGTTTTCTTTCTCATTCTCTCATTTTCTTTCTCTCTCTCGTTCTCTTCTCTCTCTCTGTTCAGCCCCTTCTTTTTTGTCACAGTCAAATAACCACAAACCACTTGGCTTCTGGCGCAGTGTCCTGCTGTTTTGTTTTTTTCAAGATAGAAAAAAAAAAAATAAACAGGAGGGGGCGGGGAGAAAGGGAGTTTCTGTTCAGCTGAAGGTTCAACTCCAGCTTTGCTCTGAATAGTTGGGTGGGCTCATATTGGGCCAGCTGAGTAAAAGACCAGGATAAACCAGGGTCAGGAGAATCCAGCACATGATGATTTGAACAACTGGGGGGGGGGGGTTCCTAGTTGCTCTCTGAGCTTGAGTGCTTTGCTTGCAGATGTTTCATGACCCAACTAGGTAACATCATCAGTGCTTGTGAGGGTAGGGTTTGCTGTCTGTTTTATACATAGAGTAATTTCCCCTTTGGTGGGTTTTTGCTCTGTGGGAATGGGCAGAAAAACCCCAACACTTTAATCAAGGAACCACTAAGGAGGAAATTACACCCCATCCATACTGGAACATCTCAGCCACTCAGCCAATGCTCCAATATCGCCTGCCTTCAAAAGAGGGGTGAAGCCTGATGGCTCAGGCTGTTAAATGCCGGCATTTAAGTTCCAGCTGCCTACAATTACAGTAGGCTCAAATCCCACCAGGCTCAAGGTTCACTCAGCCTTCCATCCTCTCGGGGTAGGTAAAGTGAGGACCCAAGATTGTTGGGGGCAATAAGCTGACTTTGTAAAAATGCCGCTTAGTAATAAGCAGGCAGATACAATGGAAGGAAGGCTATGGCTGAGCGCATTGGGTTGTGCTCCAAAGATTGTAAGCCGCTCTGAGTCTCTGGAGAAGGGCGGCATATAAATATGAATTAAAAAAAATAAAAATAAAGTAAACAAACTGTTGTAAGTTGAGGATTACCTCAACTTTACCATCACTTTATAGTGCAGTGGTGGCAAAGTTTTTTTGGCTTCTGTGCTGATAATTGCGTGTGCGCTCGTGTGCTCGCGTGCCAATACCCAGAAGGCAATGCGTTCCGGGCCCCACCCCCACCCCCGCTGTGCATGTGCGCATGATCGCCTTGCCACGCGCCGCACGTCTGCGCATGCACACGCAATTCTCCAATTCACAAATTAGGCCGCGCCCACAGAACCGGTTAGTGGTCCCTGGGATTTAAAATTATGAGTTTGGTGGTCCCTGAGGCCCAAAAGGTTGGCGACCCCTGGACTAGATGACCTTCAAGGTCCCTTCCAGCTCTATTCTATTCTAAATTAGCAGCCCGGAGGCTAAAACGTGCAAAACATGGTTGCAGGAATTAGATATGTCTAGTTTAGGGAAAGAAGGACCAGGGGTGACATGATAGCAGTCTTCCAATAAATAAGAGGCTGCCACAAAGGAAAGGGGGTCAAGCTATTCTCCAAAGCACCCGAAGGCAGGACAAGAAACAATAGATGGAAACTAATCAAGGAGGGAAGTCATCTGGAATTAAGGAGAAACTTCCAGATAATGAGGACAATTAACCAAGACAAGAAGCAATGGATGGAAACTAATCCAGCAGAGAAGCAACCTGGAATTGAAGAGAAACTTCCTGACATTAATCAGGAGCAATTAATCAGTGGGACTGCTTGCCACCAGAAGTTGTGGGTGCTCCGTCACTGGAGGCTTTTAAAGAAGAGGCAACCCATGGTGCAGGTTTTCCTGCTTGAGGGGTGGGCTAGAAAACCTCCCAAGCAGTGGTAGGATTCAAATTTTTTTACTACCTGTTCTGTGGGCGTGGCTTTGTGGGCATGGCAGGGGAAGGATACTGTAAAATCTCCAGTTGGAGGTGGTATTGGCCAGATCTCTGAACTACTCAAAATTTCCGCTACCGGTTCTCCAGAACTGGTCAGAACCTGCTGAATGCCACCTCTGCTCCCAGGTGCCTTCCAACTCTTGTTATTCTGTTCTGCCGGCAAAACCTCCATTCAAATGCAAGGCTGCCGTTAGACAGAAGTTCCCCCAAAACCCGAGCTAGCTGGCTTGTTCACCTGCCTCCTTAGTTCAAGGATCTTAAGATCCTTGAACTGGAGAAAGCCAAGGATTCCCCCCCCCCCGCCCCGCCGGAGGTCCTTCTTGCGCAAAGCCACAATTTCAAATCCGCCTGCAACGAAAAGCTCAGGGCTGGGATGGATGGGGGTGGCGGGGGAAACCGGGCCAGAGAGCAACCTTAATCTTGGCAGTTGCAGGGTTGACTCGGTGCCAGGAGGGGAATGATGAACCCATCCCTCCGGCCTGTCCCTCCACCGAAGGCAGGGGTGCTTTTGCAGCAGAAACCGCCAAGAGGCCGGAAACGCATGATTTCTCGAGCCAAGATCAGCAAGCCGGAGGAAAAACTGGCCACTCCTGTGGTCAGAAGCGCATGATCTTTCCACCAAGGGTGGAAACCGTCATCTGGGGGACGTTGACTGTTTTGTTTGACAGCTGCTGCTGCTGCTGCAGTCCGGATTATCCTGCACTGTGTGGCTGCTTCTGCAGCTGCCAGCCCTTAAGTCTTAGCAGAGGCAGGAAGGTCTAACCGTGATTTGATGAGCAAAGGGGAGCATTTAGAAAATGTTGGTGTGTGTGTGTGTGTGTGTATTTGCTGCCCCTCCTGGGCTGGTTCTTATTGGATTGGAAGACCACTCACTCTCAAAATTGCTTTCCAAGCAGCGAAGGGAAATTCCTGTCTTTGTTGACTGAAGAGTTGGCCAAGGAGGGTGTGTGTGGGTGTAAAATCATATAATCCAAGGCCTGGAAGGAGCCTCAGAGGTCTTATAATCCATCCCCCTTCCCCAAGGCAGAAGATCTTATTGCATCCCAAACAAATTGTCTCCATTCATTTGTACCAATTTCCTGTATTCTTTCTCAGGTTTATACTTACACCTATTATCTTGTAAGTGATTGACAAATCAAATAAATAAAAATAAATAAATGAACATCCAATCCCTTCTTAAAAGCCTCCAGGGATGAAGCTCCCACAACTTCCGAAGGCAACTTCTGTTCCATGGGTTGATTGTTCTCACTGTCAGGAAATTCCTCCTTATTTCCAGATTGAGTCTCTCCTTGATCCGTTTCCATCCATTCTTCCTTTTCTGGCCTTCGGGTGCTTTGGAAAATAGCTTGACCCCCCTCCTCTCTGTGGCAGCCCCTCAAATATTGGAAGACTGCTATCCTGTCTCCCCTGGTCCTTCTTTTCATTAAACTAGACATAATTCCAGCAACAATTCTTTATATATATATATATATATATATATATGTTTTCGTAGGTTTTCACGGGTAAAGGTATGTAGGTCTTGGTGTGCCGTCTTGTCCGTGTAAGGTTGAGAATACCTTGAAGCGTTTGACGAAATCTCATCCGTCATCTTCAGGCTGGTGTCTGAAGAAGCTGAAGACACCAGCCTGAAGATGACGGATGAGATTTAATCAGCCAGCATTCTCAATCTTCCATCTGAGACAAATATATATATATATATATATATATATATATATATATATATATATATATAATTAATTCAACTTGTATGCGCCCCTCTCGAAAAGGACTGGGAGGCTCACAGCTAAAAATACAACAATAAATAAATTACCTAAAAACATATTTATTTTTATTTATTTATTTTTATTTTTATTGGACATATATGCCGCCCATCTCCAGAGACAGGCTGCTCACAGATTAAAACATATAAATACAATAAATAATTAAAAAGAAATTAAATCACTAAAGCCCAATAAAACCCAAATTAAAATTTAAAACTATCCCACATTATTATATGTAATATTAAACAAATTACAAGCCGAATTGGAATTAAAATCCCAAAGTTAAAATAAACAAACCCCAGAGAGTCGGCACAGCCCGGATTGTAGAAACAGCCAGGTTTTTAACTCGTGGCGGAAGGTGCAAAAATCAGGAGCCAGCCGGAGCTCCGGCGGAAGAAGATTCCATAAAGTGGGAGCCGCCACAGAGTAGGCCCTCCCGGGTCACCTAGCGACATTGAGTCATGGGCGGCCCCGAGAGACCTCTGTCCGCCCATTACAGGCGGTTGGTATTTGATGCTGGGAGGAGTCGTTCTCGTAAATATCCTGGACCCATGCCATGTAGGACTTTGAATGTTAACACCAAAACCTTGAATCTCACCCGGAGGGCATTTTAACCTCTCATGATCTTCGTTGCTCTTCTCTGCACTCTTTCTAGAGTTTCAACATCTTATTTATAATGTGGTGACCAAAATTGGATGCAGCATTCCAAGTGTGGTCTTACCAAGGCGTTATAAAATGGTATGAACACTTCACGTGATTTTGATGCTATCCTTTTGGTGATGCAGCCTAAGATTGCACTGGCTTTTTTGGCAGCTGCAGCACACCGCTGGCTCATATTTAAGTGCCGCCTACTAGGACAAAGATGTTGAGACTTTGGGAAAAGTGCAAAGAAGAGCAACTAAGATGATTAAAGGCCTGGAGACTAAAGCGTATGAAGCAGGTTGCAGGATTTGGGTCTGGCCAGTCTACAGAAAAGAAGAATTAGGGGGGACGTGGCAGCAGGATTCCAGGATGTGAGGAACTACCACAAAGAAGAGGGAGTCAATTTATTTTCCAAAGCACTTGAAGGCAGGACAAGAAACAACAGGTAGAAACTAATCAAGGAAAGAAGCAATTAAGGAGAAACTTCCTGACAGTGAGGACAATTAACCAGTGGAACAGCTGGCCACCAGAAGTTGTGGGTGCTGCTCCATCACTGGAGGTTTTTAAGAAAACACTGGACAGCCACCTGTTTGAAATGCTATCGTATCTCGTGCTTAAGCAGGGGATTGGATTATAAGACCTCCAGCAATATTTTGATTGATTAATTGATTGATTGAATCACTACAGTCAGTAACTTATGACTGCAAGAGGCAGGCTCTATTACAGTCCTAACTCAAGGGCCACCTGAGCTTCTCCTGAAAGCTAATGCTTGCTCTCATCTCGGTAATCATCACGCCTTTCCTGCCTCCAGTCAGGGGGTGTTTAAATGCTCCAAACATTTCAGGAGTTGTAAATGGGATTTTTAACAGTGCCGGGAGGGTTGAGAGCTTGGTAACAATCTTCCCACAATCTGCACAGGAAATTAAACATGGCTCTTAATGATCGGCCTCCTTCTTCCTTCCTCAATGAGAAATCATAACAGAAAATTAAGCGGGCTGAATGCTTTTTAACCTAATCAGCAAGACAATGAAACAGGAGCCAAGGGATATTGGCCAGAACAAGGGTAGAGTGACATGAAAGAAACCCAGCCTTAGGAAACAGAAACTTAGAATAAAAGAATATTTTTAAAAGAGGGGGCCAGAGATTTGAGGTGCACCATCCAGGCTGTTGAATAGGGGGGGAAGGAATAGAATGGAATAGAGTAGAGTAGAGTAGAGTAGGACAGGACTAGAATAGAATAGAATAGAATAATAAAGAGAAGAGTGGAAAGAATAGAATAGAAATAGAATAGAATAGAATAGAATAGAGAATAGGATGGAATGGGATGGAATGGTATAGGATCGGATAGGATGGGATAGAATATGGAATGGAATGGAATGGAAAAGAAGAAAACAGAACAGAAGAGAACAGAAGAGAATAATAAAGAGAAGAGTGGAAAGAATAGAAGTAGAGGTAGAATAGAAATAGGAATAGAATAGAATAGAATAGAATAGAATAGAATAGAGAATGGAATGGAATAGAATGCAGAAAAACCTGTGCAGAAAAAGAAGCAAAATCTTATTTTCAAACTGTTGGAAGCTATATAAACTCTACCACAATATCCAGAATTATTCCAAGCAGTTTTTCCCCATTTTTTTAAAAAACGTATGCATAGTACATTAACCTGCAAAGGTGTGTTTTGAAATATTAAATAAATACCAGCTGCTAAGCGGTCAGAAAATTCCAAATTGTTTTACAGGTATATTTTCTGCTTTTAAAACAAGTGGAAGAACTTGTAATTTTTAACAAGTTTGCAGGAGGGTTCAGCTGGCAGGTTTGTCAGGATGGTGGGTTTATTTGCATGCTTGCTATTTGTTACTGCTGTGTTGACTTGTCCCACACCCCAGTACAGGTTGCCCCGGGCAGCCTGTTTGATAAACTCTGCTAACAGTGGCTAAAATCAGCAGAGCTTCAGGCTGAAAAGCAGAGAAGATGAAACATTTAAAGATAAAGTGTATGCAAAATGAGCTTATTTTGGTGGAAATCTACAAAAAATATTGTCATTCTTTGTGAAGATATGGTGTGAGTACACGCATTTCCACCCCCCTCTAAATATTAAATAATAAGGGAAGGGACTTTGGAGGTCTTCTAGTCCAACTCCCTGTTCAAGCAGGATACCGCTATACCATTCAAGAGAGAAGCACTTTAGAACTTTAGAAATTTCCTGACAGTCACAACAATTAATCAGTGGAACAATTGGCCTCCAGAAGTTGTAAATGCTCCAACACTGGAAGTTTTAAAGAAGAGATTGGATAACCATTTCTCTGAAGTGGTATAGGGATTCCTGCTATTCTTTTTTTTTAATTTTAAAAGTAAACTTTATTAAACATTAAAAAATATATACAAAATACAAAACATTTTGTAAAATACAAGACCAAAAAGTTATACATAACCAATAAACGTAAAACCATAATCATTTCTAATTGCTTAGACAGTGTGTTTTTATCAAACAATTTTCCAATACTTAGTTCCTACAGTATGTATATGCCTATCATAACCTCTTTATATTTTCCCTTGCCTATCTGTTTACTCACATGTCTCTATCCTTTATCCAATTATACCAGTTTCCCCAAAGGGTAAAATATTTTGAGTCTTCCTTATTGTTTAACTGTTTTGGGTGAGTTTATCCATTTTCGCACAGTCATAGATCTTCTGGATTATCAGGTTATCTGCTGGCATCTGATCTCCCTTCCAACATTGAGCTAATGTTATCCTTTATGCTGCGGTTATTATATGTAAAATTAAATATTTGATTTCTTTGCGATTTCACCTTTTATTATTCCCAACAAAAAAAAATTCAGCCTTAAGTTCTAATTGAACGTTTGTGATCACAAATATCACAAACCAACTCTGCTATTCTATTCTATTCTATTCTATTCTATTCTATTCTATTCTATTCCTTCCAGTATCTATTCTATTCTGTTCTGTTCTATTCTATTCTATTCTATTCTGTTCCCCAATATTTATTCTATTCTATTCTATTCTATTCTATTCTATTCTATTCTATTTTTTCCAATATATATTCTATTCTATTCTATTCTATTCTATTCTATTCTATTCTATTCTAATTCTTT
>CM019166.1:5508136-5544175 GCA_009733165.1 Naja naja
GATCTTCAGGGTCCCTTCCAGCTCACTCATTCCATAAAATTGAAAGGAAGACAGCCGAGAAAGTGTGACAGGAAAAGGTGTGCCATGAGAATTTTTTTAAAATTAGGAATAATAACACAAAACTGCAGTAAAAAAGATAGGGACATTATATTCCATATGCTAACAGCTGCAAGGATTTCGTCTGTGCAACTTTGGAAGGAGGAAAGGATACCATCAGAGGGCATGGTTATAAAGAAAATGATAGATGATATAGAGATGGACAGGCTAACGTTGGAATTAAAAGACAAAAGAAGATTCAATATATATTGTAGAGCCTGGGATGCCTGGGATGAGCAGTTTAGAAATAAAAAGAAAATAAAATTGCAATTAGGAAAAGAACGAGGAAGTCTGTAAATATGTATATATGTTAGAGAAAAGATTGAAGGGCAAGATGAAATATATTGATTTCTAACAAGAGGAAGATGTAATGGTAATGGAATAAGTATCCATATATTGAAAAATGTAAAAGATGTCTTGCTGTTGATAACAATGCATATAGTTTATTTTATGTTTTTAAACTTTGGAAAATTAATAAAGTATTTAAAAGAAAGAGAGAGAGAGAGAGAGAAACGGTTCATCCAGGGGTGGGCTTCAAAAATTTTAGCAACCGGTTTGCTGCCGGGTTGCTGGGTGGGCGTGGCCATGGTGGGCATGGCCTAGTCGGCCTCCTGCACCACGGTGGGGGGGGGATGTTTTCACCCTTCCCGGGCTCCGGAGGCTTTCTTCGATCCTCCGGGGGGGTGAAAATGGCCTCCGCCAGGCGCTGGAGGCTTTCTGGAAGCCAGAAACAGGCCCATTTCTGACCTTCCCAACTTCCGGGAGGCCCATTTTTCACCCTCCCTGAGCCTCCATGCAGGCCCTGCACTTACCTGGGATCCAAAACGGGCTGCGTGGAGACTCCTGGGAGGGGCGGGGCCAGCCAGGGATGAGATTTGCTGGTTCAGATAATAGATTAACAGAGTTGGAAGGGACCTTGTAGGTCATCTAGTCCAACCCCCTGCCCAAGCAGGAGACCCTACAGCACCTCTGACAAAAGGGCAGTCCAATCTCTTCTTACTTCCATTTTCCAAAGATTGGTGGGCTTTCGATACAGGTAGTCCTCGGTTCATCAAACCGCCCATAAAATTAGCTACCGGTTAGCTACCCGTTCGCACGAACCAGGGCGAACCGGTAGCAGCGAACCCCTGGGTCCATCGTAATATGAGAGAATTATTGTTGCAGTGTTTATAAAGAGGTTTCACCCCACCCCACCCCACAAGGGAACTCTGTTTATGCTCTGAAGTCCACAGCTGTGGTGGGGGGCAGAATTCCTGAAGGCCTGGGCTATTTCCAGAATAGCTGGAGTATATATATTAGTGGCTGAATTTAAGGACCTCAAATAGGTTGTGTTCTATTTCTAGAGTTCCCCTTAAGTAAAAGGATTAGAAGCGCAGGATTGAAAAGGAAACCTGAGCATTCAAGGAGATGGGATGGATTCCTCAGACCCTTAAGAAGATGTTCAGGACAAACATCGGTTGCTTTGGAATGGCTTTTCCACGTGGCCCCATGAGACTTTAGAGATATGGGACGGGGGTGGAATCTCATTTCTTGTACTTGGAGAGAAAGGAAAGGAAAGGAAAGGAAAGGAAAGGAAAGGAAAGGAAAGGAAAGGAAAGGAAAGGAAAGGAAAGGAAAGAGGAAAGAGGAAGGAAGGAAGGAAGGAAGGAAGGAAGGAAGGAAGGAAGGAAGGAAATTACAAAAAATAAAATAGGAAAGAAGGAATTTGCAAAAGAAAATTGGAAGGAGGGAGGAAAGAAAAGAACAGAGAAGGAAGGAAGGAAGTTATGAAAAATAAAATAGGAAGAAAGGAATTAGAAAAAGAAGATTAGAAGGAGGGAAGAAAGAGGGGAAGAAGAGAGAAGGAAAGAAGAAAAATATAAAAAAACAAAATAGGAAGAGAGTAATTAGAAAAAGAAAATAGAAGAAGGGAGGAAAGAAGAGGAGAAGAGAGAAGGAAGGAAGGAAGGAAGGAAAAAATTATGAAAAACAAAATAGGAAGATAGGAATTAGAAAGAAAATTAGAAGAAGAGAGGAAAGAAGAGAAGAGAGAAGGAAGGAAGGAAGTTTGCAGTAATCCTCAACTTACCACTATTCATTTAACAATACAAGTAATCTTTGACTTACGACCTCAATGGAGCCCAACATTTCTGTTGTTAAGTGAGTTTTGCCCCATTTTACGACCTCTTGCCACTCTTGTTAACCGAATCATTGTTGTTGTTAAGTTAGTAACCCGGTTGTTAAGTGAATCTGGCTTCCCCATGGATTTTGCTCATCAGAAGGTCGCAAAAAGGGGATCACTTGACCCCCAGGACTCTGCAATGGTCGTAAGTATGAATCAGTTGCCCAGCGCCTGAATTTTGATCACGTGACCATGGGGGGGATGCTGCAAAGGTCGTAACTATGAAAAACCGTCATGTCACATCTTTCAAAGCCCTTGTAGCTTCGAATGGTTACTAAAATGAATTGCTGTAAGTTGAGGACTACCTGTAGTTCGCAGTTACAACAGTGCTGAAAAGAGCACCTTACAACCATTGCACTGAGGTATTTGTGACGGTTATAGCACCCTGCAGTCATGTGATCACAATCACAACCTTCCCAGTAGCTTCGGACAAGCCACGTCGAAGGGAAGCCGAGTTCGCTTAATGATTGCATGATTCGCTTACTGACCATGGTAAAAGAATGACTTGCTTATTTATTTATTTATTTATTTATTTATTTATTTATTTGATTTATATCCCGCCTCACTTCAAGGGGAACTCGAGGCGCATAAAAGGATAAAAACAATTTCTATACAATATAAAAAACAAAAACTCATGCTTAACAACTACATTGCTTAGTGACCGACCTTCCCATCCCAGTTGTGGTCATAAGTCAAGAACTCTCATGTAGCTGATCAAAATGCTGGAACTGATGTAAAATCAATTAATCGGAATAATCAATTAATCAACTGGAAGGGACTTCAGAGGTCTTCTAGTCCAGCCCCCTGCTCAAGCAGGAGACCCTATACCATTTCAGACAGGTGGCTGTCCAGTCTTTTCTTAAAAACCTCCAGTGATGCAGCACCCACAACTTATGGTGTCAAGCTGTTCCACTGGTTAATTGTTCTCACTGTCAGGAAGTTTCTCCTTAATTCCAGGTTTTCTCTCCTTGATAAGTTTCCATCCAACATTTCTTATCCTGGTGCTCTGGAGAATAATTTAATCCCCTCCTCTTCTATGTGGCAGAAGAAAAGAGAAGAGAAGAGAAGAGTAGAAAGGAATAGAATTAGGAATACTAACAGAAGAATAGAACATAATTCTGAATAGAATATGATTCAGGATAGGATAGGATAGGATAGGATACAATAACAGAATGAATATAGAATAGAATAGGAATAGGAATGGAATAGAAATAGGAATAAGAATAAAATAGGAATAGAATAGAATAGAATAGAATAAGAATAAGAATAGAATAGAATCTGGAAGGGACCTTGGAGGTCTTCTAGTCCAGCCCCCTGCTAAAGCAAGAAAACATATTCCATTTCAGACATGTGGCTATCCAATGTCGTCTTCAAAACCTCCAGTCATGGAGCACCCACAACTTCTGGTGGCAAGCAGTTCCACTGGTTAATTGTCCTCACTGTCAGGAAATTTCTCCTGAATTCCAGGTTGCTTCTCTCCTTGATTGGTCCATTGCTTCTTGTCCTGCCTTCAGGTGCTGTGGAGAATAAGTTGATAATTAAATAAATAAGAAAATAATCAAGAGATCCTGGAATGATCCCTGTCAAAGCTCCTTGGCTAAAATCTCGGCGTCCTCTTGGCGCATCACCTTCCCGAGCCGAACCGAAGGATCTTTGGGATGCCAAAGCTTTGGGGCCAGGCCTGGTGGGATCACGCGGTCAAGCGGCCTTGAAATGGGATCTCTTGGGCTGGAGATCCCTTCCCTTAATAGGCCAAGAGGGATCCTTCCCCTGCAGGCCGAGTTTTCACTGCCAGCATTTTCTCCTGCAGCAAAAACAGGGAAGGTATTTAAACTATCTTGGCTTGTGTCCCGTGGGTGGGAAACGTTGAAGGGGTCTTCCCTCCAATGGATAAAGACAGATATGGGTGGAGGGTTGACAGCTGGCTGGCCAGGAAAAAGGAATTGGGTCTGGGGTTGTGATCCGTCTGTACCAAGCCCCTGGCTGAAATTCCTCGAAAAGAAGAAATCCTTTCCTTTTCACAGAGAAATTTCCTTTTTTCTCCCTAAGCACAAAGTAAGAAAGTGTACGTTATCTTTCCCCGAAAATACAACTTACCTTGAAAGTAAGCCCTAGCTTGATTTTTCCACGTGTGCCCAATATAAACCCTACCCCCCAAAATAAGCCCTAATTAAGATCCCGCCCACTCCAGAGTGCCCAAGTGAAAATTAAGCTAGGGTGGGGATGGGGGAAGGTGGAGCTGACCTACTACTTACCTTTGGATAGTTGTAGCCAGGCCTCGCGCACCCCGACACCGGCCCATTTCTTCTGCAGCTAGCAAGCCTGGCAAGGCTTTCCTGAAGGCCTCTGTAGCTGATAACAAAGCTCTGGATCGATCCAGAGCTCCATTATCCCCTGCAGAGGCCTTCAGGAAAGCCTTGTCGGCTGCAGAAGAAGAAGTTCCTGAAGGCCTCGGACAGCGAAAAGGAAGCCGAGGGCGACATGCGCAAGTGAGGTTAGTCAGTGGAGGACATCCCCCGAAAATAAGACCTGGTGCCTTTTTTGGTGGCAACAAAAATATAAGACAAGGTCTTATTTTTTGGGGAACACGATAGTTCTCAACCTACCGCCGTTTGTTTAGGGACTGTTGAAGTTACAATGGCACTGAAAATGTCTTATAGTGCGAAAAATACCATATTTTTCACTCTTATGACCATTGCAGCATCCCGCCTTGATCACGTGATCCAAATTCGGAACCTTGGCAGCTGACTCATATTTATGACGGTTGAGTGTCCTGGGCTCACATGATCCCTTTTTGCGGCCTTCTGCCCCAGGCTTCTTGCCATGGTTGTTAAGCGAATCCATGCAGTTGATAAGAGAGTCGCCCAGTTGTTAAGGGAATCTGGCTTCCCCACTGAGATGGCTTGTGAGGAGGTGGCAAAAGGGAATCACGTCAGGGGTGGGCTTCAAAAAATTTAGCAACTGGTTGCTTGGTGGGCGTGGCCATGGTGGGTGGCCTCCTGCACCATGGTGGGGTGGGTGTTTTCACCCTCCCCAGAAGCTGGGAACGGGCCCATTTCTGGCCTCCCCAAGTGTCATGCCCTTGTTGGAGTCTGATTCTGAGGGGGAGATTGAGCAGCTGATGGGGTGGGAGTGGGGCTCCGGTGGTTGTGGAAGAAACAAGTGAAGGGCACAGTCCGGCTGGGCATTCAGAGGAAGACCCAGGCCCACCCCCTCTTCATCCTAGGGCACGCAGGGAGGAACAGAGAAGGGAGCAACATGGCTTACGGGAGAGAAAAGGGCCCTGATCCCTTTCATTAGTTGCAGCTGGGAGAACAGGATATAAGAAGAGCGTTTGCACACAGCTCCTTGCTGGAAGCAAAGCACGTATTATCTTTGTCGAAGCTCATCTGGGTTTTGGCATCCTCACAACTGTGTGTGCCTCATTATCTTTTGGAAGTCTGCAATTTATTATCCTGGTCTGTCGTATTAATTACTTCAGTGCTGGTTTTTTTTATTTCTACTTTATCTATACTTTGAGTTCGGACTGCATTTCTTCCCTTTGTTGACTGTTTTTGGAGGAGTTTGATCTCCTGCCGAGGATAACTGGATATTGGGGGCCAAGTTGGAGGCACTGAAGGGAATTTATCTATGTCTGTGACTTTGTTATTTTTGGTCCACCCCCGGGTCATCACACTGAGCCTCTGCGCATGCCCTGCACTTATCTTCATCCAAAACAGGCCATGTGGAAACTCCTGGGAGGGGAGGGGCAGGGTGGGCGGGGCTAGCCAGGGGTGGGATTTGCCGGTTCACTGAACTGGCCATAAAATTAACTACGGTTCACCTGAACCAGTGCAAACCGGTAGCAGCTCACTCCTGGATCACATGACCCCGGGATTCTGCCATGGTCATAAGTATGAGCCAGTTGGCAAGCCTCTGGATTGTGACCACGTGATCGTGGAGACCTTGCGAAGGTCATAAGTGTGAAAAGCAGTCATAAGTGCCTTTTTTCAGCACCGTTGTAACTGGGAACGGTCACTCAATGAGCTGTAAGTCGAGGATTGCCTGTACATAGGTTTTAAATAAAATAAATAAAAAACCTAACAGCCCCAGAGCCTTTGGATTAAATGTGCGCACGGCGGCATCAAAATCAGCGATCTGGTGGCGGATTTTCCAGCCCACCGATTTTATGAAGAGCTGTAGCGGAAAAGTGCCGGAAAAAGTGCCACCCAGCCTCTGAGTTTTTAGCCATTGTAGACTAACACAACCGTCCCTCCAAAGTGTGGCTTTAAATAAAAAGTCCGCTGCTGTAGGATAAATTAAAATCACAAATCAGGTGCCCCGAAAGGCTGAATTCGTACCGCACAATTCAGGGGGAGAGTGAACTGGATCCTGTGATGATGACCCGGGGCATGGCACAAAATAACAAAGTCACAAAAGTAGAATAAATTCCCTTTAATGCCTCCAACTTGGCCCCCAATGTCCAGTTATCCTTGGCTGGAGACCAAACTCTTCCAAAAACAGCCTACGAAGAGAAGAAATGCAGTCCGAACCCAAAGTAAAGATAATTAGAAATTAAAAAAAACCAACACAAACCACACTAAAGTAATTAACACAACAGGCCAGGATAATAAATTGCAGACTTCCAAAAGATAATAAAGCACACAGTTGGAGTAAGGATGCCAAAACTCAGACGCTAAAGCCTCGATAAAGAAAATGCACACTTAACTTTCCAAATGCACAGTTTGCCCTTTTAAACAGTCTTCCCAGCTGCAGCCCATGAAGGGGATCAGGGCCTTCTTCTCTCCCGCAAGCCAGGTTGCTCCTTCTCCGTTCCTCCCTGTGCTCCCAGGATGAAGAGGGTGGCCCTGGGTCTTCCTCTGAATGCCCAGCTGGACTTTGCCTTTCCCCCGTTTCTTCCACAGCCATCGGAGCCCCACTCCCACTCCCTGTCAGCTGCTCAATCTCCCCCTCAGAATCAGACTCCAACAAGGGCATGACAGATCCTTTTGTGGGATCTTCAACTTCTCTGGAATCATCGATTCAAAATGTTACAGGCCATCCTCGATTTACAACGGTTCACTTAGTGGCTGTTCAAAATGACACTGAAAAAAAGTGACTTAGCACTGTTATTGGCACTGAGGACCATTGCAGCCTGCCTGTGATCACCTGGACAAAATTCAAATGCTTGGCAACTTATGATGGTTGCAGTGTCCCGGAATCACGTGGTCCCCTTTTGCGACCTTCGGACAATCCAAGTCAAAGGGGAAAGACGGATTCACTTAACAACGGTGTAATGAACGTTTTGATTGCAGGGATTTGCTGAAGAGGTTTGGCAAGGAAATTCATAAAATGGGGCGAAACTCCACAAATGTTTCACTGAGCAACGGAAAATTGGGGCTCTGTTGTGGTCATAAGTTGAAGATTACCTGTCTTATTTATCTTTCGGTGGTTAGGATTGGAAAACTCCGCTGATTGTTGCCTGCAATTTGGCAGTTCGAATCTCACCTGGTTGACTGAGCCTTCTGTCCTTCTGAGGTGGGTAAAATGAGGAGCCATATTGTTGGGGCAGGAGGCTGACTCTGTAAACCTCTGAGAGAGGGCTATGAAAGCACCGGGATAAGTCTGCTATTGTTCCTTCCTTCCTTCCTTCCTTCCTTCCTTCCTTCTTCCTTCCTTCCCTCCCTCCCTCCTCCTTCCTTCCCTCCATCCCTTTTCTTTCCTTCTCCTCTCTCCCAGGAGCAGACTGCAGCATTACAGACTAATTCTGCCACTGCCAGCAGTTCGATCTTGACTGGCTCAAAATTGCCTCAAACTTCCGTCCTTCCGAGGACAGTAAAATGAGGACCCAGGTCTTTGGGGTCAAGAGGCCGATTCTGTAAACCACTTAGAGAGGGCTATAAAAGCACTGTGAAGCAGCATATAAGTCTAAGGGCTATTGCTATTTTCCTTCCTTCCTTCCTTCCTTCCTTCCTTCCTTCCTTCCTTCCTTCCTTCCTCCTTCCTTCCTTCCTTCCTTCCTTCCTTCCCTCCCTCCCTCCCTCCCAGTGGTTAGAATGCAGCATTACAGATTAATTCTGCCACTGCCAGCAGTTCGATCCTAACTGGCTCAAGGTTGACTCAGCCTTCCATCCTTCTGAGGTGGGTTAAATGAGGACCCAGATTGTTGGGGGAAAATAGGCTGACTCTGAAAACTGCTCAGAGAGGGCTGTGAAAGCACTGAGAAGTGCTATATAAGTCTGAGTGCTATTGCTATTCTGACTTAGCACAGTGGTTGTCAATCTTTGCTTCACCACTGACCGCCCTTTAAATATAGTTTCTGGCCATGCACCATGGCCGTGGATCCCCCCCCCAAGATTTAACTCAAGATTTAAATCCTAACTTTTCTTCAAGTTTGTGGGGGGGGCCCTCCCACAGGGGTCCACAGACCATGGGTTGAGAACCGCTTGCAAACCCAGCCTTTCGATGCGTTTAGGAAGGCAGGCTCTGAAAAGGAAACCGTGCAGAGGCTCAGAGGTGTTGTGTGAACCTGGCTCTCCGATTTCAAGGGCGGACTAATGCATCAGGAGGTCACAAGGAAAATAAATCTGCATTTGAATGGGTGGCACATTCTTGGGACCCTGGCACGTTTCCCCCAGCCCGGCCAATATTTTCTAGTAAAACAACCCCTGTTGGAATGGCTGAGATTCCAGCTTGATGTTCCCTGGTGAACTTTAGGGGCTTGCTATGCCAGAGGGATGCGAAGCTCTCAGCCCCGGCACGCAGGCTGCGCTGGTCTGCGCATGACACTCAGGAGTGCCCTTCTCTCGGGAGCTGCACCTGGTCTACAGCTGCCTGCCACTGAGTGATGTGAAGCTGGAATCTGCAGTGCCGTTTTTTTGAGTAGGGGGGGCTAGATCCTGGGCTGCAATATTCAAGAAGCCAGCAGGTGGCACCAAAGAGATCTGAATTCTTAACCTGCTGCTGCCATCTAGTGTACACCTGCAATTTAGCAGCCCAGCTAGGGGAGCCCCGAATACAGAGAGTCCATTACAACTGTTCGTTTAATGACTGTTCAAAGTTACAACGGCACTGAAAAAAGGACTGCTCTTCACACTTATGACCTTTGCGGCATCCTCACGTGGTCAAAATTCAGGCGCTTGGCTTCTGACTCATATTTATGACAGTCTCGGTGTCCAAAGGTCATGTGATCCCCTTTTGCGACCTTCAATAGGGAAGCCAGATTCACTTAACCACCAGGACACTAATTTTAATGACTGCGGTGATTTGTTTAACAAACAGGGCAAGAAAAGTTGTAAAATGGGGCAAAACCCATTTACTGTGTTTCCCCGAAAATAAGACCCTGTCTTATATATATTTTTGCCACCACAAAAAAGGCACCAGGTCTTATTTTCAGAGGATGTCTTCCACTGACTAACCTCACTAGCGCGCGTCGCCCCTGGTCTCCTTTTCACTGTCAGGGGCCTTTAGGAACTTCTGCTTTCCTGAAGGCCTCTGCAGATGATAAGAGAGCTCTGCATCGATCCAGAGCTTTTTATCAGATACAAAGCCTTGCCAGCCATTTTGGCTGCAGAAGAAATGGGCCAGCAAGGCAGGTGTCAGAGGGGCGCAAGTCCTGGCTACAACTGTCCAAAGGTAAGTAGTATTTATTTATTTATTTATTCGACTTATATACCCTCTCCAAAGGGCTTGGGGTGGCTTAACCAATGCAACAGTAAATAAATTAAATTAAAAAGAATATTAAACATATTAAGCCAATTATTTAAAACCCTTAGTTAAAACCCCAACCCTAGAGAATCAGCACAGCCCAGATTGTAAAAAGAGCCAGGTCTTCAAATTGGCGAAAGTGCAGATCGGGGCGGACGGAGCTCCAGCAGAAGAAGATTCCACAAAGTGGGAGCCGCCACAGAGTAGGCCCTCTCCCGGCTCCACGCCAGGCAACACATGTCGCAGACGGCACTGAGGAGACCCTCAGCTGGGGCCCACATGGCAGTAGAGCAGCTTCATCCCCATCCCCACCCTAGCTTAATTTTTACCCGTCCACTCAGGTGGGATCTTAATTAGGGCTTATTTTGGGGATAGGGCTTATATTGGGCTCACATGTAAAATCAAGCTAGGACTTACTTTCAGGGTAGGTCGTATTTTCAGGGAAACAGGATAACAAATGTCTCCCTTAACAACAGACATTTTGGACTCAGTTGTAAGTTGAGGACTACCTGTATACAGTAAAGTATTCCTCAACTTACAGCCATTCATTTAGTGACTATTCAACGTTGCCATGACACTGAAAACATGATCAAAATTTGCAACCTTCCCGTCTGGCTTCATTGGGGAAATCTTGATTCATTTAAAGACCGTGGCAAAACAAGTCATAAAATCGAGCCTGACTTGCTTATCAATTGCCTTGCTTAGCGACGGAAATTCTCATCCCAGTTGCGGTCATAAGTTAAGCACTGCCTGTACTCCAGCTTGAGTCACATTTGCAAAATGGCGACAATTGCTCCTCTGTACCAGGGATCTCCAAACTTGGCGACTTGTGGACTTCAACTCCCAGAATTCCCCAGTCAGCCATGCTGTGATGGGCTGGTGCAAGAGCATAGAGATTTAAAAGATGCTCCTAGAGGGGTCAGTTTCTACTTTCCTTGGTTTAAAACTGACCTCTCCAGGAGAATCTCTACTACCTTTTAAGTCTCTATGTTCATGCACCAACCCGTCACTCCATGGCTGGCTGGGGAATTCTGGGAGTTGAAGTCCACACGTCTTAAAGTCACCAAGTTTGGAGATCTTGCTTTAGTTTAGTCCAATGTTTCTCACCCTCAGCAACAAAGTGCAAACTCCCAGAATATCCCAGGTCGACTGGGGAATTCTGGGAGTTGATGTCCAGTCCATACATCTTAAAACTGCTGAGGTTGAGAAACATTGCTTTATATACCCAATAAATTTGATGTCTAACGGTCACCCTGAGTATTTATACTACTCTTTCCAGGAATCAGATCTTTTTCATAAGGAAAGAGAGGTCTGTCAACAGCAAAACCTCCCTATCAGGAGTAGTCTACCTCCAAATATCAAACAGGGAGGCCAAAAGAGGGGAGAGGTGTTGCCCCCTGTGGAAAAGGTCCGCAACTTGAGTGTCCTCCTGGATACATGGATCAGTTTGGAGGAGCAGGTGGGAGCCGGTACCAGGGGGGCAATCGCCAGGTGCGCCTGGTGCGCCAGTTGCGCCCCTACCTGGACCGAGATGCGCTACACACGGTCACTCATGCGCTCATTACGTCCCGGATTGACTACTGCAATGCTGTCTACATGGGGCTGCCCTTGCGGACCATGCGGGGGCTTCAGCTGGAGGCGGAATGCGGCCGCTGGGTTGTGATGGGGTATCCCGATACTCCCATGTTACACCCCTCCTGCGCGAGTTGCATTGGTTGCCAGTTGCCCTCTGCGTCAGATTCAAGGTGCTGGTACTTACCTATAAAGCCCCATGGGGTACTTGCAGGAATGTCTCCTGCCAGCATCAATACCCATCCCCGCGCCACAGACGGGGCCTCCTTGGGGTACCATCGGCCAAACAATGTCGGCTGGCGGTCCCTAGGGGGAGGGCCTTCTCTGTGCTCTACTTTGTGGAACCAGCTTCCCTGGAGCTACTGATTGGCCCCTGACCTCCACTCCTTCCGCTGTGGCCTAAAGACTTGGTTATTCAGGACAAACCGTCCTGGACTGAGGGGGTGGGTTTTAATGTCATGTTGATTGGGTTTTAAATACTTTATCTGGCCTAATTAGTTTAATTATCTTTTAATTCTTTTAACTTTTGCATTGGGTGTTTTTATGTGAGCCGCCCTGAGTCCCTTGGGAGATAGGGCAGCATATAAGACCAATCAATCAATCAATCAATCAATCAATATTGCTCCTTTGCTTGGACATGACAATTGCTTTTGAAGCTGATGTTGTAAATACTTATTATGGAGACGCTTCAAATAAAATGCCATTATAGATTTCGATTGGATTAAAGGGAAGACTCAGCCACTTGTGGTCTGTCGCCATAGCAGCAAACGACAACTAACGTTTTTTGGGGGAAGCCCAAAGGGGAAATGTGAGTCACGCCGGGCACATTGGTGGCACATCTGTGCCAGGCCATCCGTTCTTCCTCCTCCGGAGAGGCTGGTGTTGCTGCAACAACTGACACAAAGGAAAGCAGGACTCATCATGGTCAGGCTGGTGACTCAGTCGCGTGGCCCGTTGAGGCAAGACCACGGAGTCACCCGGTTTGCCCCCGGTGAACCATCACTCACACCAGTCACCCGAGACCTGAGCAGCCCAGCGGGCAAGCCCTGGGGAATGCCAGCTTTTGGAGCAGAAACAGGGACAGAAAAAGAGAGAGACAGAGAGAGAGACAGGAGAGAGAGGGAGAGAGATGCAGGGAAAGAGAGAAAGAGAGAAAGACAGAGACAGAAAGAGAGAGAGACAGAAAGAGAGAGAGAGGAGAGAAAGAGACAGAAAAAGAGAGAGAGAGAGAGAGACAGGGAGAGGAAGAGAGACCACAGAGAGAGAAGAGAGACTCTTGGTATTCACACTTATCAAGCTTGATTTTGGGGTGAGTGCAATTGCTAGGTCTCCAGCCAGCAAGCCAACCTGTCTGCTGCGGGTTCAAGGAACAGACAAAACTCAGCTTCAGCCAATGCAAAACAAAACAAAACAAAAAAGGGCTTGTGATCTTATGCAGAGAGCCGAGTCCCTCCCCAGGTAAGCCCAGACGAGCCTCTTGTGCAAACAGCCTCCGCCCTCATCCGCACCGTCTGTGCAGGTGAGGGTTCGGCGGAGTGACCAACCCTCCAGATAAACTCAAGACAAACCGGAGGGCCAGGCGGTGCTTTTCAGAAGCAACTGAGTCCCTCCTTTCTGCTCGAAATGTCATATTATTATTATCATTATTTTGCAGGCTTTAAAATGCTTTCAGGGGTTCTCACAAGCCTTCGTGAGAGGTTTGGGGACTGGCGTGGAAGCACAAAGTCCAACCGACTATCTGGCTAGTCTAAAGAAAAGAAGAATTAGAATAGAAGGGAGCTGGAAGGGACCTTGGTGGTCTTCTAGTCCAGCCCCCTACTCAAGCAGGAGAACAGCATGAGAGCAGTACTCCAGTACTTGAGGGGCTGCCCCAGACAAGAGAGGCTCAACTTATTTCCCAAAGCTCCAGAGGGCAGGACAAGAAACAGATAACAGATAATCAGAAGGAAGGGACTTTGTAGGTCATCTAGTCTAACCCCCCGCCCAAGCAGGAGACCTTACACCATTTCTGACAGGTGACAGTCCAGTCTCTTCTTGAAAGCCTCCAGGGATGAAGCTCCCACAACTTCTCTTCCATGGGTTGATTGTTCTCACGGCCAGAAAATCCCTCCTTATTTCCAGGTTGAATCTCTCCTTGTTCAGTTTCCATCCATTCTTCCTTGTCTGGCCTTCAGGTGCCTTGGAGAATAGCTTGATCCCTTCCTCCTCTCTGTGGTAGCCCCTCAAATATTGGAAGACTGCTATCATGCCTCCCCTGGTCTTTCTCTTCCCTAGACTAGCCAGGCCTGGTTCCTGCAAATGTTCATTGTATGTTTGAGCCTCCGGTCCCCTCATCATCCTGGTTGCTCTTCTCTGCACTAGATTCTCAACGTCTTTTTCATAGTGTGGTGACCAAAACTGGATGCAGGACTCTAGGTGTAGTCTTACTAAGGCTTTATAGAGTGGTATTAGTACCTCCCTTGATCGCGATTGTATCCCTCTGTTAATGTAATTTAGGACTGCGTTGGCTTTTCTGGCTGCTGCTGCACACGGCTGGCTCCTATTTAGCTGGTTGTCCACTAAGACTCCAAGATCCCTCTCTCAGTTACTGCTATTGAGCCTGGTTTCACCCAGTCTACATGTGCACTTTCGGTTTTTCTTGCCTAAGTGTAGAACTTCACTTTTCTCTATATTGAACAATGGATGGAAGTTAATCTAGGAGTGAAGCAACCTGGAATTAAGGAGAAACTGCCTAACAATGAGGACAATTAACCAGTGGAACAGCTCGCCACCAGAAGTTGTGGGTACTCCATCCCTGGAGGTTTTTAAGAAGAGACCAGACCCGTGATGGCAAACCTATGACACGTGTGCCGGAAGTGGCATGCAGCGCCATCTCTCCAGGCATGCCAGCTGTTGCCAGTTGCTCTTCTGGGGGTTCCGGGGCATGCATGCACACCGGTCACCTGGTCTTCCGGTTTCTAATGGACATGCGTGCACAAAGACTGGCTTGCACATGCATGTTAGAAACCAGCTGGCCACTGATCTTTGTGTGCGCATGCACGTTAGAAGCTGGAACACCAGGTGGCTGGCACACATGCGCACAATGGGAGCTGCTCTCCTGGTTTCTGACTAGAGTGAAAAATCAGAGTTTCCCCCTCCCCAGAAGCTTATATTCACACAGTCCACAGAAACTGGATACTGACGTCCTGGTAGTAGAGGTAGAGAACGTATCTAATTTTCCTGGGCTGAGAGAAAGAGCAAAAGGCCCCAAATCACCCAGCTGGCTTTCACAGTTAAGCAGGACTAGAATTCACCGCCTCCTGGTGATTGGCCCAAAGGCACCCAGTTGGCTTTCACGCCTTAAGACAGGACTAGAACTCACCATCTCCTGCTGATTGGACCAAAGTTATCCAGCCATCCTTCATGCCTAAGGTGGGACTAGAACTCACTGCCTCCCAGTTTCTAGCCTGTGTGCCTTGAGCACTAGATCGAACTGACTCTTTATCATTGTATGATAAATACAATGATAGGGTCAGAGAGGATCTTGAAGTTCTAGTCCAACCCTGTGTTGGGCTTGCACCCAGGGGTGGGATTCAAATTTTTTAACAACCGGTTCTGTGGGCGTGGCTTAGTTGGTGGGCATGGCTTCGTGGTCATGTTATTGGCTGGGCGTGGCCAACTCAACATCACTCACATTGAGGCACGCATCTCCTCGCCTGGCCTCTCGTGACTGTGGGGATGCTGCAACAGTCATAAGTGTGAAAAATGGTCATAACTCACTTTTTTCAGTGCCATTATAACTTTGAATGGTCACTCCATACAAGCAAAGTGTCAGCAAAGGAGGGGAAAAAAACTCCAGAGAAGTTCCTGAGACAGGAAGTCTAGAATGTAATAAGGGTTAACGGAGAGGCAGTTTCTGTAAGCAACACCAGAATGTTTCCTTCCTGCCTTCCTTACAGGATTAGCCCAGTGATTTCTTCTAACAACCGGTTCTCGAACTGCTTAGAATGTTAACAACCGGTTCTAGCGAATAGGTGCGAACCGGTAGAATCCCACCCCTGCTTGCACCCCTAATCACATAAATATCCATCGGCAAGCAAACTGTCTATCCAAGACTTTCTCCTAAGAAAAATGTATTAAAAATGGAGATTTTAAAAACTGGCCTCCACCATCGCTAACAGAAAACGGGTGGCTGTTTTTTTAGCTACGATCTCATGATCTCTTTTGGCGGATCTCTCTCTCTCTCTCTCTCTCTTTCAGGGATTGGCTTGAAACTGGCCTGCAGTTAAGAATGGTGAATTAACCAAAAGAAGGAAAGTACTCCATTACCAATGGTGCTGTCAGGGCAGGATTTGGTGGAGATGGGTGGGAAGGAGGCCGCAGAAGAGAAACTGCCACGTTTTGAAGTGAGAAGGAAGTCTCTTAAAGCCAGTAAAACAAGCATCTCCACTGAACCTTGGAGCCAACTGGGGAAAAGAATTTGCTCATGTAATAGTGCGTTGATACTGTGGAACTCCCTGCCACAAGATGCGGCTGAGGCTTGCAATCTGAATGACTAAAAACAAAAGTATTTGGAATAGGAAGGGCTGCCACACCTTTCTACATAGCTCTGCTTAGTTCACCTTTACCTGTCTTAAATGCAGCTGAGCAGGGCAGCTCCTTCTCAAAGGCCAGCCCAAAGCCCAGGAACATGGCCAAGAACCATGGGATGTTGGTTTTCAGCAGCATGGGTGCTTTTAAAGTTGGTAAAGTGAGAGAAAGAGACAGAGAAAGAAAGAGTGTGCTAGAGAGAAAAAGACAGAAAGAGAGAGTGCTAGAGAGGGAGACAGAAAGACAGAATGAAAGAGAGAGAGAGGGAGAGGTTGAGAAAGAGAGAAAGTGCTAGAGAGAGACAGAGAGAGAGTGCTAGAGAGAGAGAGAGCGAAAGAGGGAAAAAGACAGAGAGCGCGTGCTGCAGCTAAGGAAGCCAGTGTATTTGTATGTATGTCTCTCTTTGGGGTGGGGTGGAGAAAAAAGTTTCCCAAAGTTTCTCCAGAACTTGCAAATGTGCAGCAGAACCATTCTGGCCCTGACCCAACAGAATACTCCCCTTTTTTGAAGACTGTCAGAAGTAGTGAACACCCTGGCTGTGTTCCTTTTCTCCTTCTTCTTTTTTTAAAAAATAATAATAAATAACTTGGGTTTGGATGAGTCACTGCCAGACCTGATCTGTTCCTCTCTCTCTCTTTCACACACACACACACACACTGCAGAAGAATGCAGCTGGGTGGGGCTGCGATGCTGGATTTCCAAAAATGAATTCCAGATGTGGAGCAGAGAGGCCAGGCTTCCCTCTTGCCTCTCCAGCTGCTGCTGGGGGAACAGCTCCTCCTTACCCCAATCTTTGCAGCAGAGTTGGAGGAGGGATTTTTCCTTTGCGGGGGGGGGATCCCCAAATCTGGATTTCCAGTTGTGCACAACTGGGTGAAAAGTTTCTGGAGTCTTTTTTAACCCGTTCCCTCCCAAAGGGAAGCTTTGTTTGTGGGTCAGCTGCGCCTGGCACAGGACCCGGGAAGACGAAAGAGTTGCAAACTTCAAAGTTTCTGTGGAAGAATTTTGGAAGGGCGCCCAAATTTCACAGCCAGCCCCCAACTTCACTGCAGCCGGAGTTGTTTTCTTTTGAAAGAAACCATCCGGCGAAGCGTTGATCTAATTTATTCCATGTTTGCAGCTGTTTTCCCCTGCTCCCTCAACCCCCACATCTATTTGTTCATTTTGTTTTTAATGGATAGATTTAGCATATTGAAAAACTCCCTCCTGCCTCAGAGAGGATCATTCGGTCATCACAAGAGCAGGGAGCTCCGACTTTGGCAATGTTAAGACTTGTGGACTTCAACTCCCAGAATTCCCCAGCCAGCCCTCTCCCCCTCCTCCTCCTTCTTCTGTTTCTCCTTTTCCTTCTCCTTCCTCCTCCTCTTCCTCTTTCCTTCCTTTCTTCCCTCCCCCTCCTCCTCTTCTTCCTCTTTCATATGGTGCCAGGGATATTGGGAATTCCAGCAGCAGAAAGGACCTGTTTGTTGCGCCACAAAAAACAAAACCAGAAAAGAATAATTTTGCACGGCGGGGTGCAGCTCTTCTTCCTTCACACCAATTGGGTTTGGCCAGGATAGGAAACGCCCCTCCAATATGTGTCCGAGACTGACCCGCTTAACAAGATGCAGGGCTGAATCACTCTTCCCAGAGGCCCCCAGCAGCCAGATGGAAGCAATTAGCCCCCCTGCCCCCTCCCTCATCTCCCCCCTTTGGCCCTTGTCCCTAAAACGGGAAGGGCACGGAGGGAAGACAGGAAGGAAGAAGGGAGGTGGGGAAACAGGCAGGCGAAGCTCACTGGTTATACCCAGCCAGGGATGTTTCCAGAGATGGTATTCAGTCGGTCCTGACCGGTTCTGGAGAACCGGTAGCAGACATTTTGAGTAGTTCGGAGAACTGGCTAATCCCGCCTCTGACTGGCCCTGCCTCCATCTATTCTCCGCTTCCCGAGTCCCAGCTGATTGGCTGGGTCTTCTTTTGTTGCCCTGCACAGGAGAACGGAGCTGGAAAGCAGGTTAGTAGGGTGGGGAGGGAATGGAAATTTTACAGTAACTTTCCCCTGTCATGCCCACCAAGCCACGCCCACCAAACCACACCACCCCCACCAAGCCACACCCACAGAACTGGTAGTATTTTTTTAAAAATAAATTTTGTTGAACAAACATTAAAAACAATTGAACAGAGTGCAACTTTCTTGGCCATCATTTTGGCCATATAAACTATAGTATAGAGATACACATAATGGTTAATTTCCTTTTTCCCCTTATGTTATTATGTATAGTGCTAGCTGCATACTATATCCATTTCCATTTATCTACATTTGGCATACAATTATATACATATTTACAACCGTCTTTTGTACGCGTGCATTCGTATCATCTCATATTTGTAATCTTATGCAGATAGCATAAATAGTAAAAAAAAAAATTGAATCCCACCACTGGTTTCCCTTCATGGCATCACCCCGCAGAATCCCTGGTTTTTAGTCACGCTGGGACGGAATGACCTGGTTGCAGGTGAGTAAGTTTGCTGGACTTGTTTCAGAAGTCTCGTGCCGGTTTGCGAGACGTCGAACCTTCTTTGCATGACAGACTGCGGCAGTGACCTCCCTAGGATGAGGGAGGCACCCAAGTCATGCAAATGAAGGCTTAGTAAAGCTTTTAATTTAATGCGCCACTGGAGGCTTGCTGAGATCAGGGCCACACCTGAAAGTTCAATTCGGCTGCTTTATTGCTAAAAGCCTACATGCAGGAATTGTCTCAAGGAACTGTTTGCACTGGTTAAAAGAGTTAGATAAAGCGATGGGCTGGCCAGGGGTTGAGAGCCCTACCAGATTCTGTGCAGTTCGGATAACCCCCAAATCCCACTCCTGGCTGGCCTCTCCTACCCCACCCTGCCCCTCCCAGGAGTCCCCATGCGGCCCGTTTTGGATGCATGTAAATGCAGGGAGCGCACGGAGGCTCAGGGAGGGTGAAAAACGGGCCTCCTGGAAGTTTGGGAAGGCTGGAAATGGGCCCATTTCTAGCTTCCAGAGTGCCTCCAGAGTCCAGGGAAAGCCATTTTCACCCTCCAGGGGTGGGATTCTACCAGTCTGTACCTATTCGCTAGAACTGGTTGTTAACATTCTAAGCAGTTTGGAGAACTGGGTGTTAGAAGAAATTACTGGGCTAATCCTGTAAGGAAGGCAGGAAGGAAACATTCTGGTGTTGCTTACAGAAACTGTCTCTCCGTTAACCCTCATTACATTCTAGACTTCCTGTCTCAGGAACTTCTCTGGAGTTTTTTTCCCCTCCTTTGCTGGTACTTTGCTTGTGTGGAGTGACCATTCAAAGTTACAGTGGCACTGAAAAAAGTGACTTATGACCATTTTTCACACTTATGACTGTTGCAGCATCCCCACAGTCATGAGCCAGGCGAGAAGATGCGTGCCTCGATGTGAGTGATGTTGAGTTGGCCACACCCAGCCAGTAACATGACCACCAAGCCATGTCCACCCAGTCACGTGACCCCAAGCCATGCCCACCAACTAAGCCACGCCCACAGAACCGGTTGTTAAAAATTTGAATCCCACCCCTGGGCTTCTCCCTCTTTTAAAGCCGTCCCTTGGGCTTTTCCTACAATTGTGGCCCAGTCTCAAATCCTGGTGATTCCATGGGGTGGTATACAGGTAGTCCTTGACTTACGAGCGCAATTGAGGTCAAAATTTCCATTGCAAAGCAAGACAGTTGCCCAACCCCCTGCGCATGCAAGTGCAACACTCCCCGCCCCTCCCCCTTACCTGCACTGCACATGCACGTGTCTCCCAGCTGATTTTTGGCCCGTTTGAAGCCGTTTTCGCCGTCCCGGAGGCTCAAAGGAAGCCTCAGGAGCTTCGGGAGGCTGAAAACAGGCCTGTTTCAACACTTCTGGTATTTCCGGAAGGCCCGTTTTTCAGCGTCCCGAGGCGCAGAGGCTTCCCTCGAGCCTCCGGCAGGACGACGAGCCCGAAAATCAGCTGGGAGGTGCATGCAGCATGTACAATGATGCAGTCTAGTCTCAATGCCCAAATACAGCAAGAGCTGTCCACCTGATTACTGACCGGCCATTCCAGTTTGAGTCTGCCTTTGAATGCTGATGGGAGGCCAAGTAATCCTTGAGGGGTGGACTTTCACTCCCAGAATGCTGTGCTTCTCAACTTCGGCCACTTTAAGAGGGATGGATTTCCACTCCCAGAATGCTGTGTTTCTCAACTTCGGCCATTTTAAGAGGGATGGACTTCCACTCTCAGAATGCTGTGTTTCTCAACTTCAGCCATTTTAAGAGGGGTGGACTTCCACTCCCAGAATGCTGTGTTTCTCAACATTGGCTACATTAAGAGGGGTGGACTTCCACTCTCAGAATGCTGTGTTTCTCAACTTCAGCCATTTTAAGAGGGGTGGACTTCTACTCCCAGAATGCTGTGTTTCTCAACTTCCGCCATTTTAAGAGGTATGGATTTCCACTCCCAGAATGCTGTGTTTCTCAACTTCCGCCATTTTAAGAGGGGGTGGACTTCCACTCCCAGAATGCTGTGTTTCTCAACTTCGGCCATTTTAAGAGGGATGGACTTGCAGTCTACCTGTCATAAAAATTTCCAAGTTGAGAAACAATGGTTTAATCTGACATAAAAGAAAAATAACCTACCGACTCATCGTATTACAGCAACTGCCCTTGATTGGTTTAATTTAAATCAATATCTATATTAAATCAAACAGAGCTTTCATTCTGGCCCCACCCTCCTCTTTGTCCCAGCTTGTTTAGTTTGAACACATCAGACGTCCACCTCCAAGGAAAACAAGACACCTCCTGATGAGGAGAAAAAGGGTGAGCTGGCTGGATGCTAGCAAATCAGGGCTGTTTTGCATCCTTCCTTGGTTGGTCTGTAGCAAATTAGGTCATGCCAGTTACGATTTGGGGCTTAGCGTGAATCCAAACCCTGGTTGAGGTCAGATTCCAAGCCACAGCACTCCTTTATAGGCAGTTCTGCAGTTGGAGACCGAACTGTGCTTGGCAGTGAATATTTTGCTCAAGTCTCTTTGAACCTCTGAACCACTGCAATTTGCAGATGGTTTGGGCAAGCTTGGGAAATTAGATTGAGTAAACCCAGATTAATTTATAGTTAGCGGCGTTGTGCAAAACACGTTCTGTCTGCACTGCAATTTGTTAATAAAATTGCTCAAGATTTGGGTTGCTTTGCAGGAATTTAGCTGCAATCTGGACCTTAGGACTCCAATGCAGAATTTAACAGATAACAAAATAACAAGAGTTGGAAGGGACCTTAGAGGTCCTTTAGTCCAACCCTCTGCTCAAGCAGCAGACCCTATACCATCGCAGACAAACGGCCGTCCAATCTCTTCTTTAAAAGTTCCAGTGTTGGAGCCTTCACAGCGTCTGAAGACAAGCCGTGAATGGTGAACAGAGGGATACAATCAAGATCAAGGGAGGTACTAATACTACTCTATAAAGCCGTAGTAAGACCACACCTAGAGTCCTGCATCCAGTTTTGGTCACCACACTATAAAAAAGATGTTGAGACTCTAGAAAATCTGCAGAGAAGAACAACTAGGATGACTGGAGGCTAAAACATACGATGAATGGCTGCAGGAATTGGGCCTGGCTAGTCAAGGGAAGAGAAGGACCAGGGGAGACAGGATAGCAGTCCTCCAATACTTGAGGGGCTGCCATAGAGAGGAAGAAGGCCAGACAAGGAATGATAATGCATGGAAGCTGATCAAGGAGAGATTCAGCCTGGAAATAAGGAGGAACTTCCTGACAGGGAGAACAATCCACTGATGAAACAGAAGTTGCCTTCGGAAGTTGTGGGAGCTTCATCACTGGAGGCTTTCAAGAAGAGACTGGACTGTCATTTGTCAGAAATGGTGGAGGGCCTCCTGCTTTGGAGGAGGGTTGGACTAGATGACCTACAAGGTCCCTTCCAATTCTGTTCATCTGTTAAATACTGGAAGACTGCTATCATGTCACTCCTGGTCCTTCTTGTCATTAAACTAGACATACCCAATTCCGGTAATTGGAAGTTTTATCCTCCAACCCCCTTAATGCTCCGGGTTGCTCTTCTCTGCACTCTTTCCAGAGTCTCAACATCTTTTTTATATTGTGGTGGCCAAAACTGGATGCAGTACTCTAGGTGTGGCCTTACTAAGGCTTTATAAAGCAGTACTAATACTTCATGTGATCTGCACAAACACACTTGAAGACACACTCGCTGCAGAGGGAAGCATAGCCCAGGCTGCACAAAGGGACTTTTGGAGAGTTGTGGCTGCAGATAAGGGATAACAATTTCTAATTTCTAATTCCAATTAAGTCCTTTGACATACCTGGTGCTTCGTTCCCTGCTGGTTTTGTACTTTCTAGTACAGATAGTCCTTGACTTACGACCACAATAGTGTTCCAAATTTCTGTTGCTGAAGTTGCTGGAGTGAGCTTTGCCCCAAATTACAACTTTTCTTGTCACAGTTGTTGAGTTAGGTTGTTAAGTGAATCTGGCTTCCCCATAGACTTTGCTTGTCAGGTCACAAAAAGAGGATCACATTACCCTGGGACACTGAAACCATCATAAATATGTGTCTGAATGTTGATCAGGAGACTAAGGGGATGCTGCAACTGTCGTTAAGTGTGAAAAATGGTGATAAGCCGCTTTTGGGCGGCGGGGTTGGACTAGTTGACCTACAAGGTCCCTTCCAACTCTGTTAATCTGTTATTTTATTTTTTTTAGTGCCGTGGTAACTTGGAATAATCACTAAACTAATTGTTGTAAGTTGAGCACTGTCTGTATTGGTGTTCTTTTATCCAGTTGGTGTGAATTTTAGTGCTTGCAGTGCAGAACGTTTCAATGCTTTTTCACTTTCTAATTGTTTTATACGGTCTGTCCCATTATTTGATAGCAAGACAGGCAAGTGTGCAAATTGAATTCATAGTGGCAGACAGATCTACCATCAGGGACAGGCGCACAACGCAAAAGATCTTTATCCTTTCAAAACTAAACCGTTCCAGAAAGGTTTAGTGTAAAATGCTCACCTGTGCAGGTGGCATTTAAAATATGTGGTTTTTCTATCTGGCCAGGAAGAGGGGTTAGCCATGGCCAAAATCAACAGCCAGGGTGTGGGGTTACTTGATCTCAATCTTGGCCTTTCCCCTGAACTTTCAGATATAAGTTTTAAGTTTCTGGGTGTTACCCTAAAAGAGGACCTGACCTGGGTGCTCTCACATTGCAGCCCTGGTTAAAAGGGCCCAGCAGACATTATACTACCTGAGGCTTCTCAGAAAACAACAACTGAATGAAAAACTGCTAGTGACCTTCTACCGCTGCACCTCTGTATGGTTTGACAATTGCACAGGGGCAGATGGGACAGCACTGCAGAGGGTTAATGTCATTGCCCAGAGGATCATGGGTTGCCCTCTCCCCACTTTGGAAGAGCTTTATAGCTCCTGCTGCCTTAAGGAAGTTCAAAACATTCCCAAAGATCCATCTCATCCTGGGCACCCTTTTTAAAAATTTTTTTGAACTATTACCATCTGGCAGATGGTACAGGATGATAATAAAAATAAGGCAAAATAGGCTGAAAAACAGCTTCCATCCAGGGCAGTAGCTCTGTTGAATTCTACTGCAGAGTGCAATATGAATGCAATATCAGGGGTTTTCAATTCAGTTGTATATAGAATGTGAAGGATGTGTGTTTGTGTTTCATTTTTACAGTTATAATAATGTACACCGAAGATGGTATTTAATTTCGTTGGGCGAGGTGCAATGACAATCAGGTAAACTTAAACTTAAAGCAGAGGAAATCTCTTGGATCTAGGATGGCGCTTTTTCCAGAAACCAGACGAAATCCCCCACTTCCTCTGAGAATGAGCCAGGATGTTGGGGCACCGGAGCCCAAAAACCAGTCTGGCAATGAAATCTTGGCGTCATCTCCACCTACCCACCTGCCTCTTTCAGGCCTGAACTGAACAAGCTGGCAAGGCAGGCCTGCCTTATCTCAGCCTAGTTCGACCCATCTGGGTTAAACAGACTTTCCTGCAAGGGGGGGATTCTGGGATCTCAGCACATTGGCAGAGCCACCAGCTTCCTGCAACAGAGAATCAAAATGAATCTCTAGTCCTGAGTTGTGGACACCTTGGTTTGATTTCCAAGGATCTGGAGCCAGAGTTGGAAAGAAAAATGAGCCATTTTGGCCTAGTGTGGGGTTTTTCCAAATTTAGTGACTTTTAAGACTTGTGGACTTCAAGTCCCAGAATTCCCAAGCCAGCAATGCAGTGATGGGCAGGTGTGAGAACGTAAGAGACTTAAAAAGGATAGAGATTCTTTCTCCTAGAGAGGTCGGTTTCTGCTTTCCTTGGTTTAAACCAGGGATCTCCAAACTTGGGGACTTTAAGACTTGTGGACTTCAAGTCCCAGAATCCCCTAGCCAGCCATGTGAGAGCATAGAGACTTAAGAGGGAAGATTTTTATAGAGAGGCCAGTTTCGGCATTCCTTGGTTTAAAACTGACCTCTCTAGGAGAATCTCTACCCTCTTTTAAGTCTCTATGTTCTTGTATCCTCCCATCACTGCAAGGCTGGCTGGGGAATTCTGGACTTGAAGTCCACAAGTCTCAAAGTCCACAAGTTTGGATGCCCCTTGGTCTAATGGTGAAGGCCAAGCAGCAAGGCCCCGAGTTCAAGTCCCGCCTTAGCCACGGAAGCTGGCTGTGTGACTTCAGGCGTCATTTCTCTCTCTCAGTCCAGCCCACCTCACAGGGTTGGCTGTGGAGAAGAGGAAGAGGTAGGAGCATCGTGTGTGTTCGCTGCCTCAAGTTCTTTGTAAAAGGAATAAAAGCCAGATCCAACTCAACAAAATAAACGGAAAAAGTCCCTCCGCTTCCCGACAAGTGACAAAATCTAGCAATTACCTGAGGGGAGGTGGGGGTGGGTGGGTGAGTGGAGAGAAACAATGGAAACGGCAGCTCTTAATTTGCAGCTGCTGAAGTTGGCGCCTGTCCTGCAGGCACCTTTGCCAAACAGATGCCAAGCTCGCCAGGCGCCGGGTGCAGCACAAACACAGGCAGTTGTTAACAAGAGTAGCAAGAGTTGGAAGGGGCCTTAAGAGGTCTCCTAGTCCAATCCCCTGCTCAGGCAGGAAACTTTATACCATTTCAGCTTTGGCCATAGTGGCTCGTTGTGTACGTTTGGCTACTGCAAAACCTAGCAGCTCCACTTTAAACAGCGCTGTGGGTGTTGGTCCTATCACCCTGTTGGGTGCCTTGCATGGTGGAGCCCTCCGGTGGCAAACTGCACTTGGTGGTCGTTAACCCCAGTGGTCGCCAGCCAGCGGGCCAGGGGCCACTGGTGGTCCGCAGAGAAATGTCACCGCCAAAGCAATTAATCCAGGCTATGCGGGAACACAAGGCTGCGCTGCCCACATGGCCTGCGGGAACACAAGGCTTGCATCGCTTGCATTGTGAACAACACGAAGTAGTGAGGGGAGGTGGGAGAAGGGTGGAGAGGGGGAACTTGCCCCTCTTGCCCCACGCACCTGGCCTGGCCACCGGGCTGCTTTTCTTCTTCTGCTTTTGGCTGCATGCAAGAAAAGCAGCCAGTCTTTCTTTCTCCCCCCCAAATTCTGCCAGAAACAAGTCTTTGGGACCCTGCAAGGCCTCCTGCTCCAAGAGGCTGCACAAGTCTCACAAAGGACAAGGAAGTTTGGGGACAGAAAGACTTCTGCAGCTTCTGCTGTTTTCCTTGCATGAAGCCAAAAGTCTCTCTCTCTCTCTCCCGAGAATGGAGCTGGAGACGGTATCCTACAATCCCAAATAAAGAACGATCGATCGGTAGGAAAACAGGGTGGGGAATTTTCCTGCAGACTTTTTGGGGGATTTTCCCAGGGTCTCTGGTCTGGGATTTAAAATTATGAGTTTGGTGGTCCCTGAGGTCCAAAAGGTTGGTGACCCCTGGTTTACTCTATTCACTTTCTTTCTTTCTTTTGTAAATGTGATGTTATAACAGGTCAGAGTAACAGAGTAAGAGTTGGAAGGGACCTTGGAGGTCATCTAGTCCAACCTGCTCGAGCAGGAGACCCTATATACCATTTCAGACAGGTGGCTGTCCAGGTTCTTCTTAAAAACATCCAGTGTTAAGAGCACCCCCAATTCTAGTGGCCAGTTGTTCCACTGATCTCACTGTTAGGAAGCGTCTCTTTAATTCCAGGTTGCTTCTCCCCTTAAGTTTTCATCCATTGTTCTTTGTCTGGCCTTCTGGTGCTTTGGAGAATAAGTTGACCCCTTCCTCTTTGACCCTCCCTTCAAACATTGCTGTCATGCCTCGCCCCAGTCCTTCTTTCCACTAAACATACCCAATTCCTGCCAACAGTTCTTCGTATGTTTTAGCCAGCTCCAGTCCCCTAATCATCTCCGTTGCTCTTCTCTGCCCTCTTTCCAGAGTCTCAACATCCTTTTTTTATATTGTGGCGACCATAACTGGATGTGATGTTCCAAGTGTGGTCTTAGCAAGGCCTCATAAAACTAGAAAACAAATCCTGGCAATCAGCATTTGGACTGGAAATTCAGTACACCGGGAAATATAGGCATTATCTTGCTCACAGGACAAATCTCATTAAAACTGGTCGATGACGTCAATTGGGTTGCAAGTAAGATGGACAATCTTATAAATTTTGGACCCTTTTTTTTTTTGCAAAAGGGGAGCGGGAAGCTATTATTGTTGCAATAGATTTGTCAGTGTTCAACGGGGGTTTTTTTCCCTTTAATTCACATTTTTAACGTTTTTGTCTTAGTTTGGTTACGTCTGCTTTCTTTTGTATTTTAATCTTCTGAATAAAATAAAGTTGTCTGTAGTCCTTAAGGACGCTCCATCTACATGCAGTGGGTCACCTCAAGATTTTCGCTTAGGCGAAAATCTTCCTAAGTGATGGAGGGGGAATCCATCAAATTTGCAGATGACACCAAGCTGGGGGGAATTTTTAACACTTTGGAAGACAGGCTGAAGCTCCAGAAGGATCTTGACAGATGAGAACACTGGGGCCTATCTAACTAGATACAGTTCCTTGGTGAGAAAATTAAGATTCTACACTTAAGTAGGAACAACCAACTGCATAGGTACAAAATAGGTGATATGTGGCTCAGCAGGAATAAGGGGTGTCTTAGTGGACAGCCACTTAAGTTATGAGCCAGCCTTGTGCCGCAGCTCCCAAAAAAGCCAATATACTTGTACTACTTACTGTCTGATGAAACCAGAAGCAAAGGAAAAATTTACATGTGTGTAAAACAGTGTTTCTCAACTTTTAAGACCGCTGGACTACAACTTCTTAAAATTCCCCAGCCAGTGTCTTTTTAAGATCTTGTGGATTTTAACTCCCAAGCTACTGGCTGGAGAATTCTGGAAGTTTTAAGTCTTAAAATGGCCAAGTTTGGAAAACAACTTTGTTTTCAATCCACCCCACTTGATGTCAACCAAGGTTCTTGGCCAATGTTCATGCAGTAAAAGGGAATCAGGAGCCTGCTGACTGAGAGAAGAGGAGAACGCACAGCATTTATGTCCTTGTGCCTGCTGACATGCTCTCCTTCCGCCAACACCTTGCATTTCAAATAATTTCAGCTGGCGATGATGGGCTTCGGCCTCCAAACTATTTATCGGCAGCTTTAGGTTGGGGAAAGCTTGCGTAAGTGCAATGTTTCTTAAGCTTGGGCCCTTTTAAGATGGGTGGACTTCAACTCCCAAAATTCTGGGGAATTCTGGGAATAATTCTGGGAGTTGAAGTCCGCCTGTCTTAAAGGGCCCAAGCTTGAGAAACACTACCATGTTTTCCTGGAAAATAAGACCTTGCCTTATATTTTTGTTGCCACCAAAAAAGGCACCAGGTCTTATTTTCAGGGGACGTCCTCCACTGAGTAACCTCACTTGTGTACGTCGCCCTCAGCCTCCTTTTCACTGTCAGAGGCCTTCAGGAACTTCTTCTGCAGCCGGCAAGGCTTTCCTGAAGGCCTCTGCAGGGGATAATGGAGCTCTGGATCGATCCAGAGCTTTGTTATCCGCTACAGAGGCCTTCAGGAAAGTCTTGCCAGCCTTGCCGGCTGCAGAAGAAATGGGCCAGCAAGGCAGGTGTCGGGATGAGTGAGGCATGGCTACAACTGTCCAAAGGTAAATAGGAAGGCAGCTCTACCTCCCCCCATCCCCACCCTAGCTTAATTTTTACCTGTCCACTTGAGTGGGCAGGAGCTTAATTAGGGCTTATTTTTTTTGGGGGGGGGGGTAGGGCTTATATTGGGCACACGTGTAAAAAAACCAAGCCAGGACTTACTTTCAGGGTAGGTCATATTTTCAGGGAAACAGGGTATTGTAGGCTGACTTACACGCACTTGTCCCCAAGAGAAATAAAGACAGCAGAAACCCTGTCTTTCTCTCCCACCCATCTGCAGCCCAGGTGAGAGCCCCCCCTTCTTTCCAGCTGCAAGCAGATGCAAAAAATAATAATAAAAATAAAAATAAAAGTAGTGCATTCAGGATTTTAATGCACAGCTTAAAATGTCACTGCTTCTCCTGCTGCCCGAGTCGGTCTTCTGGTTTTTTTTTTTTAAATTTTTGTCTTCCTTAACAGCGGTGGTGGGTAGCTGCTCCGGAGAGATGTCCCTCATCGTGTCCGTATTTGGAGGGGGATGCCGTCGGCGTCCTGCCTCCTCATTTGAAGACCTTGCCTTGGTTGAACGCTTTGCCGACGTGCTTGAAGTCGCCTTCCCAAGCGAAATACTCCTTCACCAGCGTCTTGCACTCCTCGCTCTCCGGCTCCAGCTTCCGCCAGGTGTAGGATTCGTAATCTACCTGCCAGTCGGGACTCAGCTGAGGAAGAGACGGAGGAGAGGGGAGGGCATGAGGAAGGGGGCTGCGCGTCTCACTGAGAACCCTCACAAAGGCAGAAGTGCAACACTGGGGGCTTGCTAACCACCCGATGCCAAGGAAGGCGTTCAACAGGTGCTGACGTGCAAAGAAGCAGTTCTCGACTTACGACCACAATGGAGCCCAACATCTCTGCTTAGGTAGACAGTTAAGTGAGTCTTCCCTTCCTTTTATAACCCTCCTTGCCGGTTGTTAAGCGATTCACTGCTTAAATTTAATTGGAACGGTAGACCTGGGATAGGGCCGTGATGACGAACCCGTGGCATGCAGAGTCACTTCTGCCAGCACGCGACAGGTCACCCAGAAGAGCCCCACTGCGCATGCGTGTGCCCACCAGCTAGCTGACTGTCAGTATCTGCTGCGCATGCATGCGCGGAGGCATGCAGGGGGTTGCGTGCACAAGTGCAGAGGCATGCGGTGCGGGGGGTCGCACGCATATGCAAGGAGGGGGTGGGCGGAGTCGTGTGCAAATTGCATGGGTGCAGGCACGTGAGCGAGCACACAAGTGCACTTTTGGCACACAATGTGGAAAAGGTTAGCCATCCCTGGGATAGGGTCTCCTGCCTGAGCAGGGGGTTGGACTGGATGACCTCGAAGGTCCCTTCCAACTCTGTTAATTCTGCTCTTAAAAAAACGAACCATGCAGTTGTTAAGCAAAGCTGGCTTCCCCACTGACTTTGCTTGTTAGGTCACAAAAGGGGATCATGTGATCCCAGGACACACTGTGGCCGTCGAGACAGTTGCCAAGCATCCGAATTTTGATCAGGCAACCATGAGGATGCTTGCAACGGTCGTAAGTGTGAAAAATGGTCCTAAGCCTTCCCCTCCCCCCACAGCGCCGTTGAAATTTTGAATGGCCAGTAAGCAAATGGCGGTTAAGTCGAGAACTATCTGTATTTGTTCCTGGTTAACGGCAGTGTTTGCTCACAGAGCATTATGGTTTGATCCTGGCTTAGAAGGCAGGAAGCCCAACCCCAGGCCTAAGAAACCCTTGTGTCGTTTCTCTCGTGGCCCCAAGAGGTGATGGCAGAATAGATGGAATGGCTTTCCCAGAGACCCTTAAGAGTAGCTGCAGGAGATCCAGTATTTGCTGGGAGAGAAAGGAACAGACGGGATCGTCACAATGTGCGAGAGGGAATGGATGCCCTGTGGGGTTGTGCATGAATGCCTCTCTGTGGGATAGGTGACATCATTCCTCACACCTAGCACACCCAGCCCCTCCCTACCAGCACAGATCCTGGAAGGGCGTTTCATAAATCTTGTTAAGGGCCACAAACGGCTGACCTGTCTTTTAGCGAAAGCTTAGGCGGCCTCGGGAGCCCAGAAACTCTTCCTCCCTGTTTACGAGGTAGAAAAAGCTCTGGTAGTTGAGCTTATGTGGTGCAGTGGTTAGAGGGCAGTACTGCAGGCGACTTCTGCTGACTGCCGGCCACCTGCAATCCAGCAGATCGAATCCCACCAGGCTCAAGGTTGACTCAGCCTTCCATCCTTCCAAGGTGGGTAAAATGAGGACCCATATTGTTGGGGGCCAGAGGCTGACTCTGTAAACCCCTTAGAGAGGGCTGGAAAGGCACTGTGAAGTGGTATATAAGCCTAAGGGCTATTGCCCTCCCTCCCTCCCTTCCTGTCTGTTTAGAATGCAATATTGCAGACTAATTCTGCCAACTGCCAGCAGTTCAATCCTGATCTGCTCAAGGTTGACTCAGCCTTCCATCCTTCCTAGGTCGGTAAAATGAAGACCCAGATTGTTGGGGGCCAGAGGCTGACTCTGTAAACCCCTTAAGAGAAGGCTGGAAAGGCACTGTGAAGCGGTATAGAAGTCTAAGGGCTATTGCCCTTCCTTCCTTCTGTGGTGACACAGTGGTTAGAATGCCCCTGTCCATTACCAGGGGTTCGATCCTGACCGACTCAAGGTTGACTCAGCCTTCCATCCTTCCTAGGTCAGTAAAATGAGGACGCAGATTGTTGGGGGCCAGGGGCTGACTCTGTAAACCACTTAAGAGAGGGCTGTAAAAGCCCTGTGAAGCGGTATATAAGCCTAAGGGCTATTGCCCTTCCTTCCTTCCTTCCTTCCTTCCTTCCTTCCTTCCTTCCTCCCTCCCTCCCTCCTCCCTCCCTCCCTCCCTCCTTCCTTCCCTTCCCTTCCTTCCCTTCCTTCCTTCCCTTATCTGTTTAGAATGTAATATTGCAGACTAATTCTGCCAACTGCCAGCAGTTCAATCCTGACCTGCTCAAGGTTGACTCAGCCTTCCGTCCTTCCTAGGTCGGTAAAATGAAGACCCAGATTGTTGGGGGCCAGAGGCTGACTCTGCAAACCGCTTAGAGAGGGCTGGAAAGCACTTTGAAGCGGCATATAAATCTCAGTGATATTGCTATTATCCTCTAACTGGGGCCCCAACCCCCAGGCTACTGGTCTTTGATGCCCTCTGAGCTTGGTGGCTTCCTTGCAGACGTTTTAGGAATCAACTGGTCACCAGCTAGCACTGCCCATGTTACCTACTTTGGGTAAGGAAAGGTCTGCCAGAAAACCACCAAGCTCAGATAGCACCAAGGGCCCCACACTCCTCCTCCCTACTGCAACCCCTCTCTCTTCTAGCACTGATCATGTTCCCTAGTTGGGTCATAAAATGTCTGCTGGAAAACAACCAAGATCAGAGAGTACCCAAGACCCCCACCCCAGTCCTCCTCCTCTTGTTTCTCCTCCACTCCCCAAACCCCCTCTCCTTATAGCACTGGGGATGTTCCCTAGTTGGGCCGTGAAGAAAACAGCCAAGCTCAAAGAGCACCAAGGGCCCCTTTCACTTCTCCTCTTTGGCAACAGCCTCCCTCCTCCTCTGCAGTGTTTTCCCCGGCTCCTCTCTCGCGGGGCCTGTCCACAGTGCCCCCCCCCCAGACTCACGGGGAAGGCGAGCTCCTGTCCGCGGAAGACCCAAATGCCGGAGATGCTGCTGTCGTTGTTGGCACCGAAGAGGATGACGGAAGCGAAGGCGTTCTTGCGCAATTTGTCCAAACGTTGGAACATGCCTGGGGGGGGGGAGAGAGAAGCGAAGAGGGTTGATGAACCATTGGGCCAAGCTTGTAAGAAAATTGGTGTGTGTGTGTGTGTGTGTGTGTAGGAAAGGAGGGGAGCTTACCAGTGATGAGGTTGCAGCTCATGAAAGTCTGGGCCAATTCCTCCGGGAAGCGGTACTCTGCGTACCAGATGGACCAACCGTCTTTGTCGAAGTGCTCCCAGAAGTGAGGCAGGGCCACCTTCAAGGTGTCTTCGTTGGAATATTTCCGCTTAAATTCGTCCATGATGAAGGGGCTGAGGGGGGAAATAAACAAGGGGGGGGAGGGGGTCTCCCTCAGTTGCAGCAGAGAGAAAAAACAGGGGGGTGAGGGGGAGGGGGAGGAGGGAAAGGGCATGTTCTCGCTTGCCTTCTGCTATCCCCAGCTTTCCAAGGGAGAGCCTTCCAGACAGGTAGGAAGGTGAAAAGACCAGTTATCCTGGGCGGGGGGTGAAGTGAGGGAGGAAGCTTGGCCCCCTCTCTTGGGCAGCACAAGTGCCAACCTGGAGCATTATCTAGATCAGGGGGTCTCCAACCTTGGCAACTTTAAGACTTGTGGACTTCGTCTTAAAAGTTGCAAAGCTGGCTGAGGAATTCTGGGAGCTGGAGTCCACAAGCCTTAAAGGGGCCATGGTTGGAGACCCCCTGATCTACATGGCTAAAATCCTGCTTGATGCCAAACCACCATTGCTACAGGATAACCGGACAGCAGAGTTGGGAGCGCCAGAGGTGTGCACAGCAGGCTTCACCTGTCTGCTGCTCAGCGGGGGCTTTTGCTAAATGGCGTTTCGCCCCCATTTTACAACTTTTCTCATCACAGCTGTGAATCGCTGGAGTCGGTAAATCAGTCACCCAGTTGTTAAGTGAATCTGGCTGCCCCACTGACTTTGCTTGTCACAAGGGCGCAAAAGGGGGAAATCACGTATTTAACATTACACATCTTAACAGCAGTGAGGATTATCTTTGCACAATACTGGAAAAAGTGAAGATATACCCCGAGACGAAGAGATAGCCAAGAAGATATTAAATTGTGCAGAAATGGATAGATTGATGTTGAAAATTAAGCAGAAAGAGGGACGTAGATTATTATCGAGCATGGAATCTGTTTTATCAATGGTTGGGAAAAAAGGGTGGGGAGATGAAGAACGTAAATTTGTATTGTTAGGCAAACTATATATCCAGACAACACGATGTTTATTAAGCACTAAGAAATGGATTAATAGAAAATCAGTAAAATAAAAAACAAAACAAAAACAACACAAAACAAAAACAAGGGGATCGTGTGACCCTGGGACACGGCGATCGTCATAAATGAGTCAGTTGCCAAGTCTGAATTTTGATCATGTGACCACGGGGATGCTTGAAAAACAGTCATGAGTCACTTTTTTTTTGCAGTGATGTTGTAACTCTAAACCCAGGGTCTTCAAACTTGGCAAGTTTAAGGCTTGTGGACTTCAACTCCCAGAATTCCTGAGCTAACATGACTGGGAGGAGGAATTCTGGGAGTTGAAGTCTACAAGTCTTAAAGCTGTCAAGTTTGAAGACCCCTGATCTATATCATCTTTCTGTCTTTCTGTCTATCTATCTATCTATCTACCTACCTACCTATCATCTATCTGTCTATAGATGTATCTATCATCTATCAACCTTGCCAAGTTTAAGACCTGTGGACTTCAACTCCTAGAATTCCTGAGCTAACATGACTGGAGGAGGAGGAATTCTGGGACTGGAAGTCCACAAGTCTTAAAGCTGTAGAGTTTCAAGACACCTGATCTATCACCTATCTATTGATCATCTCTCTCTCTCTGTACTTACCTATTTACCTATTTGCCTGCCTGCCTACCTACCTACCTACCTATCATCTATCACAAGAGTCTTCAAACTTGGCAAGTTTAAGGCTTGTGGACTTCAACTCCCAGAATTCCTGAGCTAACATGACTGGAGGAATTCTGGGAGTTGAAGTCCACAAGTCTTAAAGCTGTCAAGTTTGAAGGCTCCTGATCTATCACCTATCTATCATCTCTCTGTATCTACCTATTTACCTATCAATCATCTATGTATCATCTATGTATCCTATCTATCATCTATTGATGTATCATCTATCATAAGGGTCTTCAAACTTGGCAAGTTTAAGGCTTGTGGACTTCAACTCCCAGAATTCCTGAGCTAACATGACTGGAGGAGGAGGAATTCTGGGAGTCCACAAGTTTTAAAGCGGTCAAGGTTGAAGACCCCCTGCTCTAAACGGTCACTAAATGAATGACTGTAAGTTGAGGACTACTTGTGCTAAGAAAGGAGAAGAGTTGTAACCATCCCAGACCAGATCTGAGCAATGGTCCATAGCTTTTTTTTTTTTTTAAAAAAAGCTCCTCCTTTCTTTTCTGCAAGCAATAAAATCAGGCCCTTTAGCACCAATTTCATAACTGTTTTGAAAGAATGAGCTATTTCCCCCCCCCCCAAGCTTCCAGTCAGTTGACGGAATTTGTCAATAACTATTTGTACGCTTTATCTCAATTTAGCACATTAGGCCTTGCAGGGGATTTTATTTTGGGACGACAATTTCATCCAACGGATTTCATAACAATACTGACTTCACTCAGGGTTGAGCTGAATTGTGGGATGTGTTCCAATGGCCTTTTTAAAAACAGGCTTCTGCATGCAGTGGCCTCACAACCCCAACTGAGCCCCAAATTTATGTTGCGAAGAGAGAAATTTGTTAAGTCAGCTTTGCCCCATTTTATGACTTTGTTAAATTAGTAACACGGTCGTTAAGCGAATCTGGCTTCCCCACTGCTTGTCAGAGGGTCAGACAACAGATAATCAGAGTTGGAAGGGACCTTGTAGGTCATCTAGTCCAACCCCACACCCAAGCGGGAGACCCTACACCATTTCTGACAGGTGGCAGTCCAGTCTCTTCTTGAAAGCCTCCAGGGATGAAGCTCCCACAACTTCTGAAGGCAACTTCTGTTCCATCAGTTGATTGTTCTCACTGTCAGGAAATTCCTCCTTATTTCCAGGTTGAATCTCTCCTTGTTCAGTTTCCATCCATTGTTCCTCATCGGGCCTTCAGGTGCTTTACAAAAATAGCTTGACCCCTTCCTCCTCTGTGGCAGCCCCTCAAATATTAGAAGACCGCTATCATGTCTCCCCTGGTCCTTCTCTTTACTAGACTAGCCATTACTGGTTCCTGCAACCGTTCGTCGTATGTTTTAGTCTCCAGTCTTCTAATCATCCTGGTTGCTCTTTGTACTTTGTCTCAACATCTTTAGAGGGATCGCAAAAGGGGATCACATCATAAATGTAAGTCAATTGCCAAGTGTTTGAATATACATCACACAACCGTGGGGATGCTGCAAAAGGGTGAAAAATGGTCATAAGTCACTTTTTTTTAGTGCCGTTTTAACTTCAAACGGTCACTAAGGAAACTGTTTTAAGTTGAAGATTGCCTGTAGAGCAGAACACCACTCCAGGATTGGCACAAGAGGCTCAATCTCTTCCAAAGGAGAGAAACGTTGCATCACTTGAGATGGGTTTTGCCCCGGCAAGAGCTTAGTGTTTGTATGTAAACCAGCCATCTTACAGACTTTTAAGCCTGGCGGACTTCAATGCCCAGAATTCCCTAGCCAGGCTTAAAGTTGCCAAGGTTGGACACCCCTGTTATATAGACTGCGAGACCCACGATTTCCAAGCCACTGGAGAGGAGCAGGCTAGCAAAGCCACTCGCTGACCAGCCCTTTTTGCAGCCGAGACTGAAAACACGGCCAGCTCACCTTTGACTCACTGCAGGATGAAACGGCGAATGGAAAACGGGTTTATCCAGGAGGGAGAAATTGGGTGGTTGAAACTTAAATGAACAAGAAATCCTCTTGTTAACTCTCAAGACTCTTTTTTTCTGCTCTATAATCAAGGTAGATTTCTTTATACAAACATACATACATACAAACACACACACATACAAACACACACACATATATATACCGTGTTTCCCCGAAAGTAAGACCTACCC
>CM019166.1:5545175-5578054 GCA_009733165.1 Naja naja
CTAACTAAGCAAACTGACACACGCTATAAACACATAGCCAGACCTCAAACTCGAGGAACCAAACCAAGGCCCAGAATGCCACATCACAGCCTTCCACCCAGGATACTACATCACAGAACTCAGGAGATCACAACACAAAACATCAGGAGGTTGCAGCACAGACAACGACCCAGGAGATTACAGCACCACACCCAGGACATCACAACAATAGAACTCAGAAGGTCATCACACAGCCCATTACCCAGGTCGTTACAACACAAAGGCTGAGAGACACACTCCAGCACCTCAGCCACACAGGGTCTCAGGAAAAAGCCATCCAATCTGCATACATCAACTCCACAAACCAATCAAAAAGTAACAACACATCCAACTCTAGAGTTTAAAAGGGAAAAACAGCCACGATCACACACTTCTCCCAGGAGAACGAAGCTGAAGACACCAGCCTGAAGATGACGGATGAGATTTGTCGAACGTTGCCAAGGTATTCTCAACCTTACGGGACAAGACCGAATACACAAGACCTACATACCTTTACCCATGAAAATCTCTGAAAACAAATATATATATATATATATATATATATATATATATATATATATATATAAAATATATCTATCTATCTACACCTATCTATCTATACTTATCTACCTATATCTATAAATATATCTAAAAATAAAAGTTTTGCAGTCCTTTTGTATAAAGTTGACACTTTTGGATGCTAGTTGCTAGATAGATAACCTGATTGTTTTGTCTGTACACTGTGGTACACATTAAAATGAAACTCAGATGTATGTATGTGTGTGTATATTGTATTACATATGTTGCTATATTAGATTATTATTACTAGAGAAGGTAAACATGGTTTGGTGTCTGAGTTTTTTTATTCTTTCATGAGAGGGCGTTCATTTTAACGTGTGCCATTGTGTAGAGAAAATGACAATAAAGGTTACCTATCTGTCTGTCTATCTCGGTTTGCCCATCATCTACCTATCATCTACCTACCTCATCCATCCCTCTCATCTACCTATGTCTATCTCTCATCTACCTATAATCCATCCATCCCTCTCATCCTATCATGTCTGTCTGTCTGTGTCTGTCAATCATCTACCTACCCATCATCCATCATCTCTTCCTCTTCCTCTCTCCTATCCCTCTCCCCCTTGTCTTTCTCTCTCCCTCATATCTTTCTATCTTTCTTTCTCTCTCCCCTATCTTTCTCTCCCTCATATCTTCCTCTTTCTTTCTCTCTCCCTTTCTCTTTCCTCCTATCTTTCTCTCTCCTTTCCCTCCCTCCCTCCTATCTTTCTCCCCCCCTCCTATCGTTTTCTTTCCCTCCTATCTCTCTCTCTCACTCTCTCTCATATCTTTTTCTATCTTCTGGCAGAAGTTGGGGAAGGGCCAGAGGTTGCTTGCTTGAAACAAGTCAGCCACTGTGTTGAACTGATCCTGGATCACAGGACAGCTCGCTGGGAGCAACAGCTGAAAGGCCAGGCGGCCAGAATAAATGAAATGCGGCACCTCGAGGTCAGCGTTGTCGTGTTTTGCAGAGAAGGCCTCTCTCTCCCCCCTCCGCCCCCTTCAAGAATCTGCTCCCCGGCCCCCTCCTCTTCCTCCAGGGAGGGGGAAGGACCTCTCCAGTTGCAAGCATCAGCTGACTCCTCGTACACCCGTTTTTTTGTTTTTAGGGCAGGGACAAACTTTGCTGGGGCAGGAGAGGGCCTCTCCCCACCCAGCAGCCCCTCCCTTCCAGAGGGAGGCAGCCCAACCTGGCCCGCTGCCACCTCCAAGCCCGACAAACAAGATCCACCCGCGCTCCCTTCTGCCTCCCTGGCTCAGCCGGGCTGGAAGGAAGCCCAAAGAACAGCCAGCTGGCCAGCGTGGGGCTCTACCGCCACCACGTGGCTCATCCTGGGCAGCCCAGAGTTTCTCTTCGGCACAGCCAGAAAAAGGAGCCAAGGAGCAGCTGTGGGGGTCTCGAGGGGTGTGTGTGTGTGTGTGTGTGTGTGTGTCTTTTGTGGGTCTCTCTCTTACCAGCCTGTGCAGCTCAGGTTAGGGCAAGGGGTTGGCAACCAGGCCACGAAACCCATTTACAGAAGTGCCACGCTCCCAGGGCCATGTTTTAATTCAAAACCAGCATTTCTGATTATCATAACATAACACAGGGCTCCTCAACCTTGTCAGTTTAAGACTTGTGGACTTCAACTCCCAGAATTCCTCCTCCTCCAGTCATGTTAGCTCAGGAATTCTGGGAATGGAAGTCCACAAGTGTTTAAAGTTGGCAAGGTTGAAGACCCTTGATATACAGCCTCATGCTAAATAACTAAGCTCCATTTCATGCTGAATAAACTGAATTCATTAAAGTATCTTGAATAGAAAACTATCTTTAGATAGTTTTATACTCCAGAAGCATTTTATTAAAATACATTTGATAAAATTAAAAAATCCAGCCTGAGCTCTGTTGTGTTTGTAAGTCAAGGGCTACCTGTAACACACCACACCTCTTCCTTAACTTTTTCATTGTCTCTTTGAAGGGTGGATTTGAACGTGGCTTATCTCTATGTATTTAGGGTTTATTTAGATTTATCTCTTTTTGTGTCTACTAAATGCAGGAAGCACTGAGTGTACCCTGCAGACAATAGCACAAAAGATGATTTGCCCTCAACGGTGAGACACACAAAATATCCTTTTCCTCTTTCATTGGGACTCTCAACACACCTAAAACAAATTTCCAATACTAAATTAATTTTTTTTTCAGAGGGAGCACCACTTCCTTAACTTACAAGAGTTTGTTTAGGGACTTTTCGAAGTTACAACGGCACTGAAGGAAGGGAGTTATGACCATTTTTCACACTTACAGATAATCAGAGTTGGAAGGTACTTTGGAGGTCATCTAGTCCAACACCCAGCCCAAGCAGGAGACCCTACACCATTTCTGACAGAGGGCAATCCAATCTCGTTCTTGAAAGTGTCAAGTGATGGCGCTCCCACAACTTTCGAGGGCAACTTCTGTTCCATTTGGTTGATTGTTCTTTACTGTCAGAAAGTTTCTCCTTATTTCCAGGTTGAATCTCTCCTTGTTCAGTTTCTATCCATGATTCCTTGTCTGGCCTTCGGGTGCTTTGGAAAATAGCTTGACCCTCTTCCTCCTCTCTGGGGCAGCCCCTCAAATATTGGAAGCCTGCTCTCCTGTCTCCCCTGGTCCTTCTCTTCCCTAGACTAGCGAGGCCCAGTTCCTGCAACCCTTCTTCACACGTTTCAGCCTCCAGTCCCCTCATCATCCTGGTTGCTCTTCTCTGTACTCTTTCCAGAGTCTCAACCTCTTTTTTTATAGTGTGGCAACCAAAACTGGATGCAGTATTCTAGGTGCGGTCATACTAAGGCTTTATAGAGTGGTATTAGTACCTCCCTTGATCTTGATTGTATCCCTGTTAATGCAATTTAGGATTGCATTGGCTTTTTTGGCTGCTGCTGCCCACGGCTGGCTCCTATTTAGCTGGTTGTCCCCTGAGACTCTGAGATCCTTCTCACAGTTACTGCTATTGAGCCTGGTTTCACCCAGTCTATATATATATTTTATTTTATTTTTAATTACATTTATATGCCGCCCTTCTCTGGAGACTCAGGGCGGCTTACAACAGGAGAACAGCCCAATGCGCTCAGCAATAGCCTTCCTTCCATTGTATATGCCTGCTTATTACTAAGCGGCATTTTTACAAAGTCAGCTTATTGTCCCCAACAATCTTGGGTCCTCACTTTACCTGCCCCGAGAGGATAGAAGGCTGAGTCAACCCTGAACCTGGTGGGATTCGAGCCTACAGTAATTGTAGGTAGCTGGAACTTAAGTGCAGGCAATTAACAGCCTGCACCACCAAGGCCCTATATGTGCACTTTGGATTTTTTTTGGTTATGACCATTGCATCATCCCTGTGATCAAAATTCAGAACCCTGGCAAGAGATTCATACTTACGATGGTTGCAGTGTCCCAGAGGGTTACCACTGGCAACGTTCTGACAAGCAAAGTCAATGGGAGAGTCGGATTCACTTACTGACTTCACAACTGACCTGATTCACTTAACAACCGGGTTGCTAACTTAACAGCTGCCGTGATTCGCAGCAAGAATCGTGGCAAGAAAGGCCTTAACATGGGCCCAAACTCACTTAGCAACAGAAGTTTTGGGCTCCGTGGTGGACTGCCTGTATAACCTTCTGTCCACTGACTGTTCGAAGTTACAATACAGAAAAAAAGTGACTTATGACTTATGTTTTCACACTTACTACCTTTGCAGCACGTGATCAAAATCCGGCCACTTGGCCACTGGTGTATTTGTGGCAGTTGCATTGTCCTGGGGTCATACGATCCCACTTTGCAAACTTCTGACCGGCAAAATCAACGGGCAACCAGAATCACTTAACAACCGTGCTAGTAACTTGGTAACTGCAGCGATTCCCTTAATGACTGCGGCCAGGAAGGTCATAAAAACGGGGCCAAAACTCACTGAACTGACTTGTTGAGCAATGGAAACTTTGGGGTCAGTTGTGGTTTGTGAGTCGAGGACTGTCTGTAAACACAGAATTGTGTAAAAAAAAAAAAAAGAAATGGGGGGAAGGGAATTTCCTAGATTGGACATATGGGAGATACACCTAAAGTGATGATGACAGAACTATGTTTTTTTTCCCCCCTTGTGTAGCCAAATTCAGTCCTGACTTCCTAGTTGCTTCCACATTTGACTGAAGAACCCTGTGGGATATTCTCCAGGTTGTCCTGAACCCCCAGAATGGAGTCACCCCATTCTTTTCGGACTCTGCAGCGCCCCTCCTCCAACCCACCAGGGGGTGTGTGTGTGTTGTCCCTTACCTTTTGGGGAGATGAGCGAAAGGATCTTTGGATTTGGGTTCGGCTGCCAAGGCCTGCTCGCACTCGTCTAACTCCTCTTCTGGCTCCGGCTTCCTCTCTTCTTTCTTCTCCGCTTTCTTTCCTCCTTCGGCGTTTTCTCCTTCTTGGAAGACTCCTTCTTAGGTTGGTTTTCTCCTTCTTGGAAGACTCCTTCTTAGGTTGGTTCTCTGCAAACTTCTTGGCTGCAAAGCCGCAAGGAGGCAAAAGAGAAAAGGGACAGGATTCAGGGCTTTGGTGCCGAAGCGTCCGTGTCTGGCCTCTTGGAGCGCTAAAGCAGCGTTTCCCAACCTTGGCCCTTTTGAGACAGGGCAGTCCACTTCTTGAAAGCCTCCAACCCCAGCCCCAGATGAAACTCCCAGCGAACTTCTGAAGGCAACTTCTGTTCCATCGGTTGATTGTTCTTTACTGTCATGAAATTCCTTATTTCCAGGTTGAATCTCTCCTTGTTCAGTTTCCATTGTTCCTTGTCTGGCTTTGGTGCCTTTGGAAATAGCTTGACCCTCTTCTCTCTCTGGGCAGCCCCTCAAGTATTGGAAGGCTGCTCTCCTGTCTCCCCTGGTCCTTCTCTTCCCTAGACTAGCCAGCCCCAGTTCCTACAACCGTTCATTGTTATGTTTGAGCCTCCATCATCCTGGTTGCTCTTCTCTGCATTCTTTCTAGAGTCTCAATATTTTTGTTATAGTGTGGTGACCAAAACTGGGTGCAGGACTCTAGGTGTGACCTTACTAAGAAACCCCAACATTTTCAGAAGTGGATTGTCACTGCTTCCTTTCTGGGGCTAAGAGAGATGGACTTGCCCAACCCAGGTAGCTTTGTGCCTAAGGCAGCACTAGAATTCAATTCAAATTTTCTTGGTTCCTAGCTTGCCTGTCTTAAACTACAACCACAAACTGGCTACTATACTGCTGTATATATATATCTATATTCTATATATCTATCTCTATCTCTCTGTCTTTCTATCTCTTTATCTCTCTATCTAACCTACCTACCTACCTACCTATCATGTATCTATCTATCTATCTACCGTGTTTCCCCGAAAATAAGACAATGTCTTATATTTTTTGTGGCTCCCAAAAACACACTAGGTCTTATTTTCGGGGTAGGTCTTATATATTTATGGTGCCAAATAGTGGGTGTGAGTGTGTAGGGGGTGTTTCGCGGTGCACGGTTGCTCCCTGAAAAGTCTTCCTGGAACTGGAGATTTACACTAGGTCTTACTTTCGGGGTAGGTCTTATTTTCGGGGAAACACGGTATCTATCTATCTATCTATCTATCTATCTATCTATCTATCTATCTATCATCTACCTACCTATCTATAAATTTTAGAAATCTCATACAGACTTCCCCCACTGCTTACGCATGGAGCTTTAATAAACCCATATCTTTTTGTTATCATACTGCTGTATCCTTAGGATTTTTTTTATTTTTAATGTTATTGTTCTATTATTTAATTTCTGTTCTGCTTATACTCTTTTCACTCCTTCCTTTTTATTGCTGTAAAGATGCCAACAGCAGCCCCACAACGAAGACAGGCAGCAAATAAATTTACCAAAATAAATAAATGTCATCTGCCAACGTTCATTCAAGCAAGCTTAATTCACAGGATCTCCAAGGAAGGAGAAGACTTCCAGCTATGAAATGTCTTCACCACCTAAGCTACGGTGTGGGGCATTTAATCATGCAGCTGTATTTGCAGAAAAAAGTAGGCAACGTTTTCAAAAACAGGGTGGGTGGGGGCTCGAGACGTTCTACTGTTTGAGCCATATAAAGTGCCCTTCAGAAAATGCTTAAAAGGCCCCCAATTTTTCAACCAGCCACTCTCCAGCAAACAGAGTGAGCATGAAATACGACCCCTTTTCTACTTCGTGTTCTAATTTTAGTCCTGCAAGTTGCAGAGCCAAAGACAGACATGGACAGTAAAATGCACGCTATTTCTTCCACAGGCTAAGCAGTTAACAGATCAACAGAGTTGGAAGGGACCTTGTAGGTCATCTAGTCCAACCCCCTGCCCAAGCAGTGGACCCTACACCATTTCTGACAGGTGGCAGTCCAGTCTCTTCTTACTTCCATTTTCCTAAGATTGGCGGGCTTTCGATACAGGTAGTCCTCGACTTACGACCACGACTGAGCTCAACATTTCTGTTACTAAGCGAGACATTTGTTAGCTGAGTTGCCTCATTTGACGACCTTTCCTTGCCAGTCGTTAAGTGAATCCTAGCAGTTAAGTTACTAACACGGTTGTTAAAGTGAATCTGGCTTCCTTGTTGACTTTGTCAAAAGACTGCAGAAGAGTGGCCACATGGTCCGGAACACTGCAACCGTCGTAAATACGAGTCAGTTGCCAAGCACCTGAATTTTGATCACATGGCCCTGGGAATGCTGCAACGGTCGTTAAGAGCGAAAAACAGCCCTAAGTCACTTTTTTTTCAGTGCTGTCGTCACCCTAACACTCAGTCACTAAATGAACTGTTGTCATGTCGAGGACTACTTGTAAAGGAGAGGTCCCCAACTCCCGGGGCCCATTTGGAACTGGCTGGCGTGCGCACTCGCAACTCTTATTTGAGCAAGCAGTGGGCACTCTCTCACGGGTGAAGCTCTATTCAACTCATAAAACATTCCTATGCCTGTTTTAGGAGTGGCCATTAAAAGGGGGAGGAAAGAAATCTGGAGGAGCAGTGCAGCAGTTTGGAAGCTAAAGTACATTCCAACTCTTCGTGTTTAAAAGGTTGTAGCTAAACTACCAGAGCTTTTGCCCCAGGTATATTTAATTGGAGAGCATGATTGATGATGCCCAGCCTGTGAAGGTGCTCAGTTGGAGAATCTGGTTTATGAGGCATCCAGGGGAAACAGGATCTCACGGGACTGTAAATGACCTTTCCCAGAGTTGGCTTCATACAGGGCAGGGCCAGTATGTCGCCTCTAATGAATCCTTTCAAGTTTTTTGAAGTTTGGCTCGAGAATCATGATTTAATTAGAGCAATTGCTGGAATCCTGACACTAGAAGACCTCCGAAGACCCTTCCAAGGCTTCTATTCTATTCTACTCTATTCTATTCCTTCCAATATTTATTCTATTTTATTTTATTCTATTCCTTCCAATATTTATTCTATTCTATTCTCTATTCTCTTCTCTTCCTTCCAGTATTTATTGTATTGTATTGCATTGTATTCTATTCTCTGTTCTCTTCTATTCTGTCCAATATTTATTCTATTCTATTCTATTCCTTCCAATATTTATTCTACATGTGAAACTCGAAAAATTATATCGTGCAAAAGTTCATTTAGTTCAGTAATGCAACTTAAAAGGTGAAATATATGAGATAGACTATTACATGCAAGATAGTTCAAGCTGTGATTTGCCATAATTGTGATGATTATGGCTTACAGCTCATGAAAACCCCAAATCCACAATCTCAGAAAATTAGAATATTGTGAAAAGGTTCAATATTCTAGGCTCAAAGTGTCCCACACTAATCAGCTAATTAAGCCATAACACCTGCAAAGGGTTCCTGAGCCTTTAAATGGTCTCTTAGTCTGGTTCAGTAGGAATCACAATCATGGGAAAGACTGCTGACCTGACCGTTGTGCAGAAAACCATCATTGACACCCTCCATAAGGAGGGAAAGCCTCAAAAGGTAATTGCAAAAGAAGTTGGATGTTCCCAAAGTGCTGTTATCAAAGCACATTAATAGAAACATATGTGGAAGGGAAAAGTGTGGCAGAAAAAGGTGCACTAGCAGCAAGGATGACCACAGCCTGGAGAGGATTGTCAGGAAAAGGCCATTCAAAAGTGTTGGGGACTTTCATAAGGAGTGGACTGAGGCTGGAGTCAGTGCATCAAGAGCCACTACACACAGACAGATCCTGGACATGGGCTTCAAATGTCATATTCTTCTTGGTCAAGCCGCTCCTGAACAACAAACGTCAGAAGCACCTTACCCGGGCTAAAAAAAACCCAGACCTGGTCTGTTGCTCAGTGGTCCAAAGTCCTCTTTTCTGATGAGAGCAACTTTTGCATCTCATTTGGAAACCAAGGACCCAGAGTCTGGAGGAAGAATGGAGGGGCACACACTGCAAGATGCTTGAAGTCCAGTGTGAAGTTTCCACAGCCTGTGTTGATTTGGGGAGCCATGTCATCTGCTGGTGTTGGTCCACTGTGCTTCATTAAGTCCAGGGTCAACGCAGCCGTCTACCAGGAGATTTTGGAGCACTTCATGCTTCCTTCGAACAAGCTTTATGGGGATGCTGACTTCATTTTCCAGCAGGACTTGGCACCTGCCCACACTGCCAAAAGCACCAAAACCTGGTTCAATGACCGTGGGATTACTGTGCTTGATTGGCCAGCAAACTCGCCTGACCTGAACCCCATAGAGAATCTAGGGGCATTGCCAAGAGAAAGATGAGAGACATGAGACCAACAATGCAGAAGAGCTGAAGGCCGCTATTGAAGCATCCTGGTTTCCATAACACCTCAGCAGTGCCACAGGCTGATAGCTTCCATGCACGCCAGCATTGAGGCAGTAATTGCTGCAAAAGGGGCCCAAACCAAGTACTGAGTACATATGCATGCTTATACTTTTCAGAGGTCTGATATTGTTCTATGTACAATCCTTGTTTTATTGATTGCATGTCATATTCTAATTTTCTGAGATTGTGGATTTGGGATTTTCATGAGCTGTAAGCCATAATCATCACAATTATGGCAAATCACGGCTTGAACTATCTTGTTTTGCATGTAATGAGTCTATCTCATATATTAGTTTCACCTTTTAAGTTGCATTACTGAAAAAAATGAACTTTTGCACGATATTCTAATTTTTTGAGTTTCACCTGTATTCTATTCTATTTTATTCTATTCTATTCCTTTCAATATTTATTCTATTCTATTCTCTTCCTTCCAGTATTTATTCTATTCTATTCTCTATTCTATTCCTTCCAATATTTATTTTATTCCATTCTATTCTATTCTCAATTCTCTTCTCTTCCTTCCAATATTTATTCTATTCTGTTCTGTTCTATTCTGTTCTATTCCTTCCAATATTTATTCTATTCTATTCTATTCTATTCTATTCTATTCTATTCTACTCCATTTGTGTGAGTGGCACACGCGAGTGCCCACGGCTCACACAAATGCCTGGTGCTCGCACAAAACCATTTCCTCTCTCTCCCCCCCCACCCTACCCCTCCAGCTGGTCCTCAAAGTATGAAAAGTTGGGGACTGCTGCTATAAAGGATGAAAAATCAGTTCTGCAGAGGATTCGTACAAGCAGAATAGGATTTCCTGCTTGAGCGGGCTGGACTAGAAGACCTCCAAGGTCCCTTCCAACTCTATTCTATTCTATATTCTATTTTAGCTCTCTTTCCGTGTTTGTCACTCCAAAAAAAATGGAATTAATGGGAAGGAATTAAGCTATGCTAAGTCCAGGAGTGATGTAAGCTGCTCACAATGCATCCCGCCTCCCATTTTCCAAGACAGGGACCATTTAAGAGAGAATCGGGGGTGGGGTGGGGTAAATTTCCTGACCGTCAAACTGTGCCATCTTCTCACACAGCTTCAAATCCCCCAAGATGGCCTTGAACTGGGGCTGGTTTACGCAGGTCACAAACCAACGGTTCACATTTTCGTACGGCTGGCGGAAGGGGGGCTCCAGCACCTGGAAAAAAGGTGAAATGGTGGGAAAAACCTCAGTTCAAGCGACATGCCATCCGTTTCTTTCAACATGGATGAGACCAGAGGTCCCCAAACTTGGCCCCTTTAAGCCTCGTGGATTTCAACTCCCAGAATTCTCCAGCCACCTTTAAGCCTCGTGGACTTCAACTCCCAGAATTCTCCAGCCAGCTATGCTGAAGTCCACAAGTCTTAAAGTGGCCAAGTTTGGGGACCTCTGGACTACCCAAAAGGGAAAAACTAGGCATTATGAATCTGTCACATAACTTTTGCTTCCTGGTTGTCATCCATTTACGACAGGGATCGAGCCCAGAATTATAATCCTAAATCATGTCTGTCGTTAAGAGGGTCACCATGCAATCCTCTCTCTCTCTCTCTTTCATTCACACAAACATATACCAATTTTACAAGTGTAAAGCAAATGTGGCAGTTGTAAAGGGAATACTGAGGTCTTAAGATCTGCAATGGACTCGTTGCAGGAAACTAAGAGTTTCTGATTTAAAACAAAAAACAAAAAGCCCATTACCAAAAATGGATTTATACTCAACAAGCAGTCTCTGCTTTACAATCACCACAAAAAAGCTTGTAAATCTTGGATCACATGACCACAGCACAGTGCAAACAGCTCAGAAGTGGTATTCAACCGGTTTGCACCTATTTGGGCGAACCGGTAGCAGTTATTTGGCGTGGGTCGCCGAACTGGTGGCGACCCCTGGCTGGCCACACCCCCGAAACGGGTCGCCCGGTCGCTCACTTGCCCCGATCGCTCTCCTAGCTTTCTGTTCCCCACGTCCTCTTTCTCTTTCCGGGTGGCTGGGGGGTGGGGGGAGAAAGGCATGGACGCTGCAAGTATCGCTTTCCCTATGTGACTTAAAAGTGACTGGAATGAGAGGGAGTGCAGTCTGACGGAGGGGGTGGGGGAATCCATTCCAGCCTTGGAGAAATTTAAAGGAGCTGCTTCAAAATGCATGTCTGTTAAGCTACAAAAGTGCTCCGTGTGTGTGTGTGTGTGTATGCCCTTTCCAAATTCCAAAGCTGGCTGAGGAATTCTGGGAGTTGAAGTCCACAAGTCTTAAAGTGGCCAAGGTTGGAGACCCCTGCTCTGGAGCACTGCCCTATCTGCCAGTGGGCAATTGGCAAACCACGCACAGGTGCAGTAAGTTAAAATACTCTCTATGGTGCAGCGGTAGAAGGTCACCAGCAGTTTTCCATTCAGTTGTTTGATACTTTGGCAACTGCTGGTTTAAGGCAGGCTCTGCCTATGGTCCAGAAGATCTAACAAGCCTCTTGTCCTCAGAGGCCAATTCCTCACAGGGGAGAAAATGCCTCTTTTTCCTCCAACATCCCCAGGCTCCCCAGCAGCCCCCTTCTCCCACCCCACCCACCAGGACCTCCTCAGCCACCTACAGAGACTCACCTGCTTGTAAAGCCAGAGCAGAGTGCAGACCACTGTGATGTCTGCCAGCGTGATACGCTCCCCGACCAAAAACGTGCGGGTCTTCAGGTGAGAATCAAGCAGGCTCAAGATCCGCTTCACTTCCTCCTTGGCATACTCTGTAGCCTGCAAGGAGAGCAACGAAAATTTAGGTGGACAGCTTAAGGATTTGGGCAGGGGCTGGGGAAGGAGAAATCCAGAGGCATACAGCCCAGAGGTTGTCAAAAGCAAAAGGGCCTCTGCAAGAATATAAAACGAAATCTGTTAAATATATTGAAACACAGTACAAAAATATAATGAACGTCTGTTTTCAAGTACAGGAAGTCGAGTCACGACAAGCAAGCACACTTCTGCTGCTAACTGGAGACAGTTGTTAAGTGAGTTTTGCCCCGTTTTACAACCCTGCCACAATTGTTAAGGGAATCACTAAAATTGTTAAGGGAATCTGGATTTCCACAATGACTTTATTATTTATTTATTTTATTTATTAATGGGATTTCTAAGCCGCCCCATCTCCCTGAGGACTCGGGGCGGCGTACAATCATAAAAACAGTACAAAATATTATACAATTAAAAAAGAATTAGATAAGAAACCCAATAATCAGTTTAAAACAGTGACAACAAATCATTAAAACTCCCACCACGCCCCCCTCAATCCAGGTCAACGAGTTGGAACAACCATGTTTTCAAGTCCCGACGGAAGGAGCGGAGGTCAGGGGCCACCCGAAGCTCCAGGGGCATTTGGTTCCATAGGGTGGGTGCTCCCACAGAGAAGGCCCTACCCCTAGGGGTCGCCAGCCGACACTGTCTGGCCAACGGAACCCCAAGGAGGCCCTGTCTGTGAGAGCGCATGGGACGTTGGGAAGCCGTTGCTGGCAACAGGGTCTCCCACAAGTTTGCTTGCAAAAAGGGGATTGTGTGAGCTCCGAGGGGAAAGAGGGAATGGAGCTGGCAGAGAGAGAGAGAGAGAGAGACAAGCAGAGCCTGGGCCGTCCATCAGCCCTCAGATGGAGAGTCCACAGCCCCCAGGTCTGGAGGTGGCTGATGAGGAAGAGGAACAGCCAGGTCCAGTGCCTGATGCACAGAAGGTAGAGGAGAGCAGTGGAAATCTATGGGCCGGTCCTTGGGACAGAAGAGCCACCTCTGCTAGCAAAGCCCCACCCTAGCTCTGGGGATAAAAGGCAGGGGACGGAGATGAAGAGGTGTAGCAGGCCACTATTCATCTCCCTGCTGGACGGACTTGTTAGCTGGTGTTGAGAGAGAAACTTTTTGCCGGGGCTGCCGGCACTCCTAATAAAGGCATCTTTTGAGTTCACTTCAGAGGGTTTGTTCTGTTTGGGGAGCTGGGTCAGAACCATAAGGCATCTCTCCAAGCAAAGTGATTTCTGCCCCCGTCTAGCTTTTTAAATGGTTGGGAAATCTCTTTTTCTCTCCAACTGGAGTGCCTCTTACCTGCTTGTTATATTGCATGATGCCAAGTGTGGGGAAGACCCAGGTACTGGCTGGGGGCACAATGTCGCTGTCAGCAAAGCTCACCCACTGAAGGACCTGGGAAGCTGCCTCTGGAGTTGTGCCTCGTAGTTCCTCGTTGCTGACTGAGAGGAGAGGAAAACCGGCCAGTTAAGAGAACCGACAATCAAAAAGAATATAGAGGTACTCCTCGACTTACAGCCACAACGGAGCCCAAAATTTTGCTAAGTGAAAAATGTGTTAAAAGTGAGTTTTGCCCCTCGTTTTATGATCTTCCTTGCCACAGTTCTTAAAGGAATCACCCGGGTTATTAAGCGAGGAACACAATCAGGGGTGGGATGCAAAATTTTTAACTACCGCTTCTGTGGGCGTGGCTAGGTGGGCATGTAACTGGGTGGGCGGGGGTTGTTGTTTTTTTGCCTGGGCGAAGCAATACAATAGCGAGGGGGTGGTGGTGAATCAGCTTGCCATGTGATTCAGATGAGCTAGAAAGCAAGAAATCTGTCGATTTCCTGCTTTCTAGCTAATTTAAATCCCGCTGCACAGCTGATCTTTGGAAAACAGCTGATCAGTGGGGGGGGGGGGAGGGAGGAAATACCTTGATCTTCGGAGCAAACCGGTTTGCTCCCAGCTGATCTTCGGAGCTACGGGTTCACCCAAACCGGTAGAATCCCACCCCTGAACACAATTGTGAAGTGAATCTGGTTTCCCCATTGACTTGGCTGGTCAGAAGGTTGCAAAACGGGATAACCGGGACACTGCAACTGTCTTAAGTATGAGTCAGCTGCGAAACATCCAAATGTAAATCACAGATGCTGCAATGGTCATACGCATAGTTGTAAAGTCCCTCTTTTCAGTGCCATTCGAACATTACTAAGTGAACTGTTGTAAGTAGAGAACTACCTTACAGTGGCAACTTTAGTTTTAAGGCAGTTTGCTGTAAACCTGACCCAACATGGAATCCCCAAGATTTTGGATGCAAAACTGACAAGCGCAGACATAGATTTACCGTAGTGTGCGATGGCGTTGCTCTCGAATATGCAAAATCCATCTTCTCCTTCGAAGGCCGGAACCTACAGAGGGGGGGGGGGGGGGAGAAAAAGAGCCTCTCTGAGAAGACAGGATGGAGAGCTCTCCTCCAAAGAGGTCAGTAGGTGCCCTGTGCAGCACCGTTTCTCAACCTCAGGAATTTTAAGGCTCTTAGAACTTCAACTCCCAGAATTCCCCTTAAACAGTTTGCTGAGATTCAGAAAGGTCGATTTAAACTATGACAAGACGCCTGTTCTTACACATCTCTAAGAGGTGGATAACCTGCAACCCAAAGGTACTGTACAGTTGTGCAGATCTTATCATCATAAAGGTTTTTATGGTTTTAAATAAAATCTAGGGAGCTATGACTTAGTTTCCCACCATCCTCAGGAAGCAATAATGCTGACAGGAAACTGCTGCTGTTGTAAATCTGGAGGAATGTTTCTCAACCGTGACAATGTTAAGATGAGGTGACTTCAACTCCCAGAAACCCTCAGCCATTATCTGGCTGGGGAACTCTGGGCAATGAAGTCCATGTATCCTAAAGCCGTCAAGGTTGAGAAATACTGGAGGATGCAGAATTGACTCAACAAAGCCAACAGAAAAATATCAACGCTGCACTCGCTCCCTTATGTAATTGGAGGGATACCCCAAAAAGGAACCCCTGGCTTGTTCTGAACATGCACAAAGTCTGCTGGATACAGGGATCATCACATCTCACATAGTGTGAGGCTAGTACTGTCCTGTCCTGTCTTTTTTTTTTTGAACCAAGCCCCAGGCTTGGCCTAGTGGTTAAAGTGCCAGGGTAGAAAGCAGGAGACTTGAATTCAAATGCCACCTTATCCAGGAAAGCCAATCACTCTCTCAGCCCAACCTACCTCATAAGGTAGTTATTGTGGGGAAATTGGAGTAGGAAGGTGTGTCGCACGTGTTGGCCACCTTGAGTTATTTGTAAAACTAGCTCTATACTGGTGCTTCGCTATGAAACTATGTGGTCGGGCTTAGTTTTTGGGGAGGTAAATGGGGGGGGGGAATTCTGCCCCACCTACCAGCATCCATCGGTATTCATCTGGCTAGCATCCTGTCAGCGTGTGTGTGAGAGTTGAGGGCTGTTTGGAAACTGAAAAAGCACTTGCTGTGTGAGCAAGTAGACAGCAAGGAGCCTGGGTGTGGCTTAGCTCAACTGTTCTGTACTAAAGCTGCTTGGTGTTCTGAATCTGAAACTCCTCTCCTTTGCTTGTGTTTTGCATTTGGAGCAGATTTCTTTTAAGGTGGGAGGGGAGTAGAACAACTCAGCATCAGTGCCTGTTAATAATAATAATAATAAAGGCAATATTGTGATGCTGTGATGGTCATTTCGAAAAATCATTTTTAGTGAGCCCCTAGAAGCCAAGAGGAACACATGTGCCAAATTTCAAGTTTGTAGGCTATACGGTTCTGGAGATTTTGTGACGATGCGTGAGTGGCATTTCACTTTTATATATATAGAAAGAAGATGATGATAAAGGTGGGATACAAACGAATGAATGTTCACAGCTCTAGCCAACTACTCTCCTGGAAACTAGCAAGAATCAAAATCACCCAGTAAGATTACAGACATCTTCCAATCTACCAAAAAAATCCCAGAACTGGAACTCCATGGCATAACTTGGAAAAAAAAAACAAAAAACGGCTGCTCACTTTTCCAACTGGGAATTTTTTCAGAAATTCAGGAGTCTTGTTGGTCTGTCCGAAGTGGAACTGGGGCGGCGTGGAGAGGACTTTGATCTTGGCCCCACTGTATTGAGCAGCGATGAGGGCTTTGAATGCCCGCCAGTTCTCGGGGTAAGTGTAGAGAGTCTGCAGGGGGAAGCAGCAATGGGTTAAGAGGTATCCTGAGAAGCGAAGCCATAACTTAATAATATGCACTAGGTAGCCTTAGCCTTTTCCGAGCCTTAAAATCAATTTCCAGCAAAGCGCTGTAAGCCAACCTCTGTGCATTGATTTGTTCAACGGAGAGGGTCAACTTCTTGGCAGGTGACTCTGCAGTTGTGGTGGCCAGAGAACTTTGCTACTGCAAAGCAGACTGGGCACCACCACAATGCCACATCAGCAGGAGGTCCATTTATTTATTTATTGGATTTATATTGCCACCTATGGCGACTCAAGGCGGCTTATGGAATATAAAACATCATTTAAAAACAATACAAATTATTAAAAAGGATCCAATAAATTTAACGTAATATTGATCCATGATCTCTTCCCAAATTCTCTATTGGCCTGATAGGGCTACATGCTCCATTCTCCAGAACCACACCCACCATCTAGCAGGCCCTTCTCTTCCTTGCTCTAGAACCCGTTAAAATGCCCAGGAATCTTCACTCGGGACCACACAATTGTGGCTTGATATTCTGCCTGGAAAGATCTACCTGAACATTTTTGGGTGCAAATCTAGAGCCCCCTTCCCGCAACACCTCCTCATCTCAGAATATAAGACAACAGCAGAGGTGGAAGGGGAGGTTTTCTATACAGTCCAAACCCCACCCACCCACCCAAGCAGAAGAACCTGTACCATTCTGGACAAATGGCTGTCCAGTCTCTTCTTAAAAACCTCCGGTGATGCAGCACCTACAACTTCTGGAAGGAAACTGTGCAACGGGTTAATTGTTTGCACTGTCAGGAAATTTCCCCTTAATTCTAGCTTGCTTCTCTCCTTGCGTAGTTTCTATCCACTGCTCCTTCTCCTGCTCTTGGGAGTCTCCTAAAATCAACAGCTTCCACTCCAAAGCCTGGCTCTCCAAGCCAACTTGGGTGCAAATTCAAGGCCATCACACCCTATTACACCTCTCATCTTCTGCTCAACAGCATGGCCCACCCAAGAAAATATATTAGTTACGATTAGCACAAGACATATGTACCCAGTCGACATACTGTATGAGTGAAAGATGGAATTACTGTAAATATTAAAAAATAAAAAATTTGCATGGCCCACCCGAGCCCCCCCCATCCTAAAATCCAGCAAATTCTCAACATGTGAAAATATCTCCACTGGAAGACAAAGAAACAGGTGTTGGATCCAGCCACTGGCATCTATCTCAAGTTGCTGCCAAGCATCCAAAGGCCAAATTCAGAGATGCTACAACCCATCATCCTTGCCCCTTCGCTTCTGGGATGGCCCAAAGGCTAGGAAACCGCCCATTCCTGTTCTTCATCCCCAGGTGCCAGAGAGACAACTGCCTCTAAAGCTGGAGGCTCCATTCAGACGCCCATTCTCTTCCACCCCACAAAAGGGGTCTCTCCAAGCCCCATTTGGCTTGATTTGGGGATCTTTCCTCTGAAGCCAGTTCAAGAAAGACGGCAAAATGCTGGTTTGCCTTCCTCCCACGTGGCAGAGCAAAGAAGTAACTCAACCCGCCCCTCTCCATCCACACAAAACAGACTAAACCCGTGTTTCGTAACCTGGTCGACTTGGAAGAGGGGCGGACTTCAACTCCCAAAGTTCCCCAGCCAGTATATAGCATGGCTACGCATAGGCACAGCTGGCTGGGGAACTCTCGGAGTTGAAGTCCGCCCCTCTTCTAAGTCGACCAGGTCGAGAAACTCCGTCCTAGACAGCTCGGATTACAGGTCCTATATGGCATGGCATTTAGGCCGGGGCATATGGGAGTTGTAGTCTTGGCCGTTCGAGTCCGTTTAAACCCCTCACGCGCGTGGCAAGGGAAGAGAGGAGCAGCCTGACACTCCCCCTTTCGGGTTCTGCCTTCCCGCCTGGCCTCCTCCATCCCTAGCGACACTCCCCGCTTCAAGGCCCTCCTTCGTCCCTTCCCAGCCCCGGGCTCCGGGGCCACCCCAGCCCTCCCGGTAGCCGGATGCAGGCGGATGAACTCTAGGCCTCGACGGGAACCGCAAGCTCACCCCGGCCACCGCCATCTTAGCGAGGAGAGGAAAAGGAGGAGCGTCGCCCAAGACGGCCGTAAAGCAAGTAGGGGGAGGGAGGAGGAGGAGAAAGCCGAAGTCGATGAAGCTGTTACGTCACTGTTGAGAGGTGGAGCCCTGCAGTGACGGGAGGGCGGGTGGAGCGCGAGAGCATAGAGACTTAAAAAAAGCGGAGAGAGATTCTCTCTCCTAGAGAGGTCAGTTTCCGCTTTTCTTGGTTTAAAGTAGGGTCTTCAAACTTGACAGGATTAAGAATTGTGGACTTCAACTCCCAGAATTCCTCCTCCAGTCATGTTAGCTCAGGAATTCTGGGAGTTGAAGTCCATAAGTCTTAAACTTGCCAAGTTTGAATACTCTTGGTTTAAACATTGCCTTGACTCAGCGCCAAATATTCTCCATTACTTTCCTGTGGAATTGGTTGCTGCAAGGTGAAAATGGCAAAGGTCTGCAATAAAACAAGTGAATAAAATAAAAAAGGTCTGCAGAAATGGTGTAGGGTGTCCAGCTTGGATGGGGGGGTTAGACTAGATGACCTACAAGACCCCTTCCAACTGTTATTCTGTTCTGTTAAGTGTGTCTGAGCACCTTAAATAGCCAGAGTTATGCTGCGTTATGAGTTATATAACATATCGGTTATGTTGCCATAAAAGTTTAGATAAAAGGTAGTATCTCTGTTTCAAGTTTGCTCCAATTAGCACGCATTCCTTCTGTCTCTCTAGTTAACATGCTCCCCATTCCTCCAAGAATACAAAATACCTGCTTGATTCAATGCAACTTTGCACCAAATAATTTGTTAAATTTATATGCTGCCCAATTTTCAACAACTCTGAGCAGTTTTCCTAATGCATATTTTTTTAAATGATTTAATTCAATTAAATTCAATTTCGAGCATCTGCTCTAAACCCCTACATTTCTCAATGGCCTTCTAAGGAGAGCCTTTCTAAGGCCTTTACTCCCATGGGGCTGAGGAAGCAACGAAACAAAAACAATTGGAATTTAACTTTTTCACGATTCTGAATTACAGATAGCTAGATAGCTAGATAGATAGCTAGAAAGCTAGATATATAGCTAGGTAGGTAGGTAGCTAGCTAGCTAGCTAGATAAGATAGTAGAACGGCCCTTCTTGCATCCTCCTCTATGGTTCTCCCTCCAGAAACCTACCTCTCTAACCTTCTCTTCTCTATGGCAGCTGCCCTAAGCTTCCCGCCCATTCGCCAAGGAGAAGGACGTCTTCCTGGCCTGCATATCCGGGTCATTGCGGCCGCGCAGGCGCAGTGCGACATCGCCGAACCCGCGAGTAGGATCCGTGAGGGAGGGCGGTGCGCTCAGGCGGCTGCGGCGAAGATGGCGGAGGAAGCGGCGGAGGCGCCGGCCACCCTCGGCCGAGGCGAGGCGGAAGGCGTCGAAGAGCTCTCGGGGGCGGAATCCGGTGAGAGGGACACTCGGGGCGGGTGGGGGCGCCGCCGCTGCCGGGATACCGGAGGGAGGATGGGGGGAATGAGTGGCGGGGGTCCTTGGGGGTTTCTGAGGAGACCCAGGGAGGCTGAAGAAAAGCCCCGATCTGGCTCCACTTTTAGCGGGGAAAGCGGGAGTTCCCGAACTTCGGTGTAAGGTAGACAGCTCCTGGACAGGGAGGCTCTCTTGACTCCGCTTGTCTTGAATTTCGGCCTTGCGTGGCTCCAGCTGCCAAGAGGGCCCCCTTAGGTTGTCGTGGCGGGTGAGGGAGGGAGGGAGAGTATGAGAGGCAAGTCAAAAAGAGACGACGTAAACTTCCAAGAGGGTGAGAGATGATGCGTAGGAAGGGTTTTTCTTTAAAACAAAACCATAAAAACAAAATTGGCTGTACTAAAAATTAGACTAGATTAAAAAATTCAAAAATGGGGAAATACTGTTATACCCATTTTTACCTAACCTCATTTAGAGTGAACGTTTGGAGGTTGAGATCAGAGTTTGAAAAAGGGGTGTTATGGGGTATGCTCAAAAATAATGCTGTTAGAAGGGTGTAGCAAATATTGATTAACCAGCTCCTATACCCTGCTTCACTACGAAGCTATGTGGTCGGGCTTAGTTTTGGGAGAGGAAAATAAAATTCTGCCTCTGCCTAACAGCATCCACTGGTATTCATCTGACTAGCGCCCTGTCAGTGTGTGAGAGTGTTGAGGGCTGTTTGGAAACTGAAACAGTATTTGCTGTGAGCAAGAAGGAGACAGCAAGGAGTCTGGGCATGGCTTAGCTCAACTGTTCTGTACTAAAGCTGCTTGCTCTGAAACTGAAACTCCTCTGCTTGCATTTTGCATTTGGAAGAGATTTCTTCCCAGGTGGGGAGGGGGAGTAGAACTCCTTAGCATCAGAGTGTGTTAATAATAATGATAATATAGGAAATCCTAATGCTCTGATGGTCATTTGGAAAAATTGTTTCTTAGTGAGCCCCTAGAAGCCAAGAGGAACCTACGTGCCAAATTTCAAGTTTGTAGGCTTTACGGTTCTGGAGATTTTGTGATGATGCGTGAGTGGTATTTCGCTTTTATATATATATATCATATTGAAAAATGAAGGATTATGTGCTGATATAGATATGTATAATAACATTAGACCACATAAGTCTGATTAATGTAGTAATTCTCGTTTACTTTTGTATCCAAATGAATGACACTCAAGTGCTGCACTGTTCATGAAATGATATTGATGTATGTTTAAAAATTAATAAAAACTTTACGAAAAAAAATAAAGTCAGGGTGTGTGTCATACAAATGGAAGGTGGTGGGGAGCATGCAAATTAACTATATTGAATTCTACTGTCTAGTGTGCTATTAATGCAATATCGAGTTTTCAATTCAACTGTATAGAATGCGAAGGATGTTGTTTTTGTTTTATTTTTATAGTTACAACATACACTGAAGATGGCATTTAATTTCGTTGTACAAGGTGCAGTGACAATAAAGTAAACTAAACTAAAAGCAGGCCAAAAAAATTTAAATATTGAATGTGTCTTTGTGAAGCGTCAGAAATAGGAAATGTGACTTTTGCTCCCCTTAACAATCTGTGTAGTCACTTTAAAAATGGGATTGTGGTTCTTAAACGAGGTAATTGCCCCCCCTTCTCTCTCTCCTATGACTTACGACCATAGTTCTGGACTCAGTTATGGTCGTACATCAAGGACTACAGGTCGTCCACCACTTAAAACAGTTAACTTAGGGACTGAAGTTACAATGGCACTGAAACAAGTGATTTGTGACCGTTTTTCACACTTATGACCATTGCAACATCCCCCGGATCACGTGGTTTACTCTCAGCCATGGATTCTCCGGCATTTGAAGGCTTGACAACTGTCTCGCGTTGCAGTATCCTGGGGTCATGTGATCACATTTGGCAACCTCCTGACGGGCAAAATCAGTGGGGAAGCCCGATTCGCTTAACAACGGTGTTACTAATTTAACATTTTCAGTGATTCGCATAATAAACAGGGCAAGAAAAGTCATAAAATGGAGCAAAACAAATTTCTCATTTAGCAATGTAAATTCTGGGCTGAATTGTGATCCTAAGTGGAGGACTACCTGTATCTCTATAGGAAGTTATCCTCAACATGGGAGGAAGCCAGGAGGGCAGAACAAACCAAGAAGTAAATGAAAATGAATACTGGGAAACTTTTTAACTTCTTCCCTAATCTGCAGGCGCTGACAAAGAGGGGCTCCTGAATCAGGAGAGTAATGCCCCTCCCAAGCCAGACGAGGCCAAGCCGGTGCAAGAGGTCAATGGGGATGGTCTGGAAGACAACACGGCAGCCCTGCAGGCCGAGCCAGCCAGAGAGGAAACCCGCAGCCTGCTGCTTCAGATGTGGGGATGATGATGACGACCTTGAGCCAGCCCATGGAGGATCTCTCCATCACCTACCCTCTGGAGTTTGAGCGCTACTGGAGAGCCACTCAAGAGAACCCCCTGGACTTCACCGCATGGACTGAATTGTTGCAATACGTGGAACAGGAGGTAGGGAGAAACCATAAGTGTCCAAAGCTATGAACTGATTGTCTATGGAGATTCTCAGTCATCCAGGTCCTGGTTGTTCCACAGGTGCTTTTTTCCAAGAGGCAAGCGGACTTTCTGGGTTTTTCTTTTGAAGACGTTTCGCTTCTCATCCCAGAAGCTTCTTCAGCTCTGACTGGATGGTGGGGAAGGAAAGGATTCATATTCCTTGCAGACAGCTGGTCATTTGCATCCTTTTAGACCCAGGGTCTTCAAACTTGGCAAGTTTAAGACTTGTGGACTTCAACTCCCAGGATTCCTGAACTAAGATGACTGGAGGAGGAATTCTGGGAGTTGAAGTCCACAAGGTTGACTCAGCCTTCCATCCTCTTCGGGTAGGTAAATTGAGGACCCAAGATTGTTGGGGGCAATTAGCTGACCTTGTAAAAATGCTGCTTAGTAATAAGTAGGCATATACAATGGAATGAAGGCTATTGCTGAGCACACTGGGTTGCATCCCAAAATTGTAAGCCGCCCTGAGTCTCCAGAGAAGGGCGGCATATAAATGTAATTTAAAAAAAAAAGTCTTAAAGCTGTCAAGTTTGAAGATCCCTGTTTTAGACTGTTGTTAAGGTCACCTGGAGGTTTGTCTGTCCTCAGGGTCACCCGACTAGTGCAAATGGGTGTGGAAGGACCAATTTACCTGAGGACACAGATTTATCTGAGGACCCAGAGAAACCTCCAAGTGGCCTCAATGACCCTCTAAAAGGATGCAAATGACCAGCTATCTGCAAGAAGTATAAATCCTCCCATTCCCCACTCTCCTGTCAGAGCTGAAGAAGCTCCTTGGATGAGAAGTGAAACATCTTCAAAGAAAAACCAGAAAGTCCAGTTGCCTCTTGAAAAAGCACCTTTGGGACAACCGTTAACTGATGGTTGGGGCTTCGCAAGATGCATCAGCCCAGCCATAGTTTAGTGTATTCCATCAGCCATGTTGGAAGATAACCCCGGCTTAGTTGATGACCACACCAGGTCAAATTGTGCGACAGAATGGGAGGCCGGAAAAGAGATGGAGGTGGGGAGTGTCTACTATCACTCTGCAGTTTCCCAGGGAGGAAGAGAACCCCAGAATAAAAGACTCCATAGTCCTAGACTGGAGTTGCAGAGAAGAGCAAGAAAGATGGTTAGGGGGCTGGAGGCTAAAATGTATGAAGACGGTTGCAGGAATTGGGAATGTCTAGTGAAAAGAAGGACTAGGGGGGACATGATAGCAGTCTTCCAAGATCTGGGGGGCTCTCACAGAGAAGAGGGGCTCCACCTATTCTCCAGAGCAACAGAGGGAAAGACAATAAGCAATGGATGAAAACTAATCAAGGAGAGAAGCAACCTAGAACTATGGAGAAATTTCCTAACAGTGAGAACAATTAACCAGTGGAACAACTTGCCACCAGAAGTTGTGGGCGCTCCATCATGGGGGGATTTTAAGAAAAGATTTGACTGGAATGGTATATGGTCTCCTCCTTGAGGATGGAGTTAGACTAGACCAGTGGTTCTTAACCTTTTTGAAAGAATCGCCCCCTTGAGCCATTGAGGAAGTTGTCATCGCCCCTCCCCCAACATAACCACCCCCCTGCACCTCTCTTAGCGTCCCCAAGGGGCCAGCAGAGGCTAAGAGCAGCAGGGGGCGGCGCATCAAGCGTGGCGCAGCAGCCGTAACGTGCCACTGCTTCCATGTTGGAGGCACCAGTTCTGGAGCAGTGCTAGTCAATGGGTGAACCTGCAGGGGCGGCCCGCACCGAGCAGCCCCTGTCCAAGCCTCTGGCGCCCCTCTGCCAGCCCCCTGACACTAAGAGGTGGTAAGAAGTGGCCCGGCCCTGGCTCACCCCATTGACTGTTGTACTGCACCTGAACATCCATCCATCAAAAGGTCTGTCTGTTTGCCTGCCTTCCTGCCTATCTACCTGCCTGTCTGTCTGTCACCTACCTACCTACCAATATAGATCTCTCTCTCCAATATATCTCGCTCCATAAGCCCCCATGTTGGCCCTTTTGTTCCATCACCCCCTGAAAAAAAAAAATCGCCCCTTGAGGGGCAATATCACCCAGGTTAAGAACCACTGGACTAAAAGACCTCCAAGGTCCCTTTAAACTCTGTTATTCTGGATGGGAGAGGGAGATTCAAGGTAGCTACACCTTAGAATTTCTTAGGATACATCTAATGGGTTAGATTAGAAGGTTATGCCTTTGATCTGGCGCGATTCTGCTCATTAGGTTAAGCAAATAAAGAATTTGACTCAATAGGATTTCACTGTGTTGTCTTTGTGCTTGGGCCTGACAGGCACCGAACAAGTGGGAGTTGCGATCAGACCTCATAGTTAATGGATGGTCCCTACAGCCGTGTGATCCTGATGGGTGACATTCCCTGGCAGCTTCCGGCAAAGTCAGTGGGGAAGCCAGCAGGAAGTGATGGTCACGAATGCAGCAGGGTCTGCTGGCGCCACCACTACTAAGTGAAGCATTGGCGTGGTTTCTCCAATTAGGACCACATCAATTAATGGAGTCTGTGGTCCCTATTAGAATAGAATAGAATAGAATAGATATTGGAAGGAATAGAATAGAATAGAATAGAATAGAATAGAATAGATTAGATATTGGAAGGAATAGAATAGGTATTGGAAGCAATAGAATAGAATAGAATAGAATAGATAATTGGAAGGAATAGAATAGAACAGAACAGAATAGAATAGATATTGGAAGGAATAGAATAGAACAGAACAGAATAGAATAGATATTGGAAGCAATAGAATAGAATAGAATAGAATAGAGAAATAGAATAGAATAGAGAAGAGAGAATAGAATAGAATAGAACAGAACAGAACAGAATAGAATTCTTTATTGGCCAAGTGTCATTGGACACAAAAGGAATTTGTCTTGGTGCAAATGCTCTCAGTGTACATGAAACAAAAGATAAATTTGTCAAGAATCATAAGTTAAACAATCATAAGTTAAACAAGAATCATTAGTTAAACAAGGACTACCAGTAACGCTCAACCACAATTTGCTTAATTCACGCGTGTTAAAAAACCAGAACTGGCTTGCCTGAGGCCGTATTTGGGCTTCTGTTCAATCTTGGTTTCCTGTGCTGCCTTTACACTTGCGCAGTGTTTTGTATTTTCCTGTGTCCCTCTCAAAACCACCCAAGCTTTCCTCTCTGCTGCTCTTGCAGAATCACATCTACGCAGCCCGCAAAGCTTTCGATAACTTCTTCCTGAGATACCCCTACTGCTACGGATACTGGAAGAAGTATGCAGACATGGAACGACGCTTTGACTTCATCAAGGAGACCGAGGAGGTACCTAGTAACAGTGGAGATGGTGCACAATGCAGCCCTGCCCAGACCCACGAGGAGCTGGGTTCCGTGGGTTAGAACTGGGGGATTCCCCCCCCCCCCGTGACTCAATGAGAGAAGCCAGTTCCAGATTCTGAAAGGTCAACCAAGAACAGCTGAGCCTACAAGTAGCCCTTGACTTACAACAATTCATTCAGTGACTGTTCTTCACAGTTACTACTTTGAACGGCACTGAAAAAAGTGACAACCAGTTATCACACTTATGACCGTTGTAGCATCCCCAAGCAACATTCAGATATGCTTGGCAGCTGACTCAGATTTACGACAGCTGCGGGGCCCCAGGGTCACCTGATCCCCTTTTGCGACCTTCTGACAAGCAAAGTCAGTGGGGAATGCAGTTCCATTTAACAACTGTGATTAGGTTGGAGTGATTCACTTAACACAAAGGTCTTCAAACTTAGCAAATTTAAGACTTGTGGACTTCAGCTCCCAGAATTCCTGAGGTAACATGACTGGAGTAGGAGGGATTCTGAAGTCCACCAGTCTTAAAGCTGTCAAGTTTGAGGACCCCTGATCTATCACCTATCTATCATCTCTCTTTCTCTCCGTACCTACCTACCTACCTATTTATCATCTATCTATCATCTATCACAAGGGTCTTCAAACTTGGCAAATGTAAGACTTGTGGACTTCAACTCCCAGAATTCCTGAGCTAGCATGACTGGAGGAGGAGGAATTCTGGGAGTTGAAGTCCACAAGTCTTAAAGCTGTCAAGGTTGAAGATCCCTGATTTAACAAATGTGGCAAGAAAAACCGTAACAAGGGACAAAGCTTGCTTAACAAATGTCTCACTTAACAACATACATTTTTGGCTCAATTGTGGTCGTAAATCAACGACTACTTGTACTTTAGTGTGTTCTTGAATACAGGGGTGTTTTCTTACCATATGCATCAGGTTTGAATGTGAAATGAAACTTCCCAGTGTACCTCTGGACAAATCTTTCTCAACAACTTTAAGAGGGGTGGACTTCAATTCCCAGAATTCCGCAGCCAGCATGCTTTAACAGGGGTGGACTTCAACTCCCAGAATTCCGCAGCCAGCATGCTTTAAGAGGGGTGGACTTCAATTCACAGAATTCCCCAGCCAGTATGATTCAAGATGGATAGGCTTCATATTCCAGAATTCCCTGGCCTGAAGTAACTGGCTGGGGAACTCCAGAAGCTGAAGCCCACCCATCTTAAAGTAGCCATGGTTGTGAAACACTGCTCTGGAGTAGAGCCATAGTAATTAAGCCGAGGTGCCTGTGGGCATGGCTGTTGTGGCTAATAGATCTTGTGGATAGAGATAATTCCAAAGCTAGGGAAAATAATTCCAGAATAATAATTCCAAAGCTAGGGAAAAGAGCCTTGGTGGTCCAGGCTGTTAAATGCCTAGCACTTAGCTCCAGCTGCCTGTAATTATTGCAGGCTCGAATCCCATCAGGCTCAAGGTTGACTCAGCCTTCCATCCTCTCAGGGTAGGTAAATTGAGGACCCAAGATTGTTGAGGGCAATAAGCTGACTTTGTAAAAATGCCGCTTAGTAATAATAAGCAGGGATATACAATGGAATGAAGGCTATTGCTGAGCACATTGGGTTGTGCTCCAAAAATTGTAAGCCGCCCTGAGTCTTCGGAGAAGGACAGCATATAAATGTAATTAAAAAAACACATTTCTTTTTTTCCCCTTGTGGATGCTCACCACGCTCAGTGAATGCGTCTTTTATAACCACCTGAAAATTCAGGAGCTTGCCTTTTCTTGTTGTTGCTGATTTAGTCTCGCCCTACTCGGTCCCATAGCATCTGGTTCTCTTCTCCTATTGGCCCCTGCTGTGTTGTAGGGCAAACGTGGGGATCTCAAAGATTAGCATGAGCAAAACCTTAATTCTCAGAAAGTCCTCTTTGCATGAGTGAGGGGGAAGACTCCCCCCTAAGTGTTATTTTCTCTGCTGCCCCTGCAGGTTTTCCAGCGAGGGTTACAGTCCATCCCGCTCAGCATGGACCTCTGGATCCACTACATCACTTTCCTGCAGTCCACCTTGGATATGAATCAACCCGATTCAGCTCAGAAAATTTGCGGGTAAGTCGCGAGAGAGCTTTGGAGTGACGGGAATTGCCCGGGGCGTTGAATCCTCCACCTTGTCCTCCCGTTGTTTTTTTCTCTCCAAAGTTCAGTTCTGTCCCTTAGGCCTGTTTGAGGTTTGCTGCTGCTTTTGAGTACAGGAGAAGGTGACATAGAAAATAGGTTTTGGGAGAAGCTCCGCCCCTGTTAACGTTGTGGACGCTCCCTCTCAAACCTCCAGCTCTTGAGATTTTCAGTTGGTCTCCCATCCAGAAACTCACCAGGCCCAGCACTGCTTAGCTTCCACAACCAGGTAACAGTCAGCTAGGTGAAGCTGTGAAGATGTGTGTCAGGTGAAGCTCCATTCAAAATCCAAGAAAGAAAACCTTAAGACTCAATTGTTATAGACAAAAGGACTTTTACTGAATTTGAAGTGGTAGTGTGATGACCCGGGGCGTGACACAAAAATAAAGTCACAAAAATAGAATAAATTCCCTTTAATGCCTTCAACTTGGCCCCAATGTCCAATTAACCTCGGCTGGATATCAAATTCTTCAAAAAACAGTCTCGAAAGGGCAGTCCGAACCCAAAGTAAAGATAATTAGAAATAAAAAAACCAACACAAACCACACTGAAGTAATTAACATGGCAGGCCAAGATTATAAATTGCAGGCTTCCAAAGGATAACACAGCACCCACAGTTGGGAGGACGCCAAAACCCAGATAAGCCTCAACCAAGAAAATGCACGCTTTGCTTCCAGCAACTTTGCCATGCGCAGTTTGCCCTTTTAAACAGTCTTCCCATCTGCAGCTCATGAAGGGGATCAGGGCCCTTTTCTCCCCTGTAACCCATGTTGCTCCCTTCTCCGTTCCTCCCTGCGTGCCCTAGGATGAAGAGGGGGTGGGCCTGGGTCTTCCTCTGAATGCCCAGCCAGCCTGTGCCCTTCCCCAGTTTCCTCCACAGCCACCAAACCCACACTCCCACTCCCTGTCAGCTGTTCCACCTTTTCCTTGGAATCAGAGTCCAACAGGGGCATGATAGGTAGCATCAGAAGAAATACAAGACCTGAGGCAATTAGCGTGAAAATCATATATAGAAAGTTATTCCATGTTCCCACCCACAATAGTTCAAACTGATTCTGTGCCGATAATTGCACGCGTGCTTGTGCGCTCGCGTGCCAGCACCCAGAAGGCAATGAGTGCTGGCCCCACAGTGCGTTTTTGCACATGCATGCACAATCCCCTTGTGTGCCGCTTGTCTGCGTATGCGCGCGCGATTCCCCTGATGTGCACTATGCATCTCTGTTCTCCCCCCCTCTTCCAATTCTCAAGTGTGTCAAACTAAATTCATACAATTGTCAGGGTTCCGGTAGTTACCCCCCATTTAAATCATGAGTCTCTAGCCGGATTTTCAAAGCTTAAAGAAGATTTATTAGGAGTAAACATGTTGGTGCTACTTGGGTGCACCTGATTCTGAGACACATAATTCATTATTATCCTTGACCCTGGTTTTCCCCCCACCCCCTGGGTGTATCGTAATTCATATTCTCCAATGGGACACATCCACAGCCAAGAGTCATCAATCATGCTCTCTAGTTAGAATTTAGCGGGGCAGAAACTTCAGTCACCTAGAAACTATCTTTGAAAACATTTATGGAATGCAGTTTCAGTTTGCAACCTGCTATACTATTCCCCTCTCCTTTCTGTTGGCAACAGTGGCCTTACCAAGGCAAAGTGGAACAGCTATTGAAATTGTTAATATTTTCTGTTTTCTCTGCAGCACTTTTGAGGCCGCGGTGGCTGCCGCAGGAGTCGATTTCCGTTCGGACAAGCTCTGGGAGATGTATGTGGAATGGCAGAAGGATCAGGGGGACCTGAAGGCCGTCACCAGCATTTATGACAGGGTGTTGTCCACTCCCACCCAGCTGTACAGCCATCACTGGGAAAAGTAAGCGTGAGACTTGGGGGGCTGTTTGAGTTGGGGGCATCCCTGTCTCTGGGTTTTTGCAGTGATGTTCTCCAGCCCAGCCCTTGGCAGATGCGTTAGGAATTACAGATAGTCCTTGACTGAGCCTTTCGATTAGTGACTGTTCGAAGTTACAACACTTGAAGAAGTTGACTTATGGCCAGGTCTTGCACATACGATCGTTGCAACTTCCCCACATTTATAGGATCAAGATTTGGAGACTTGGCAACTGACATATATGTCCAACACAAGGAATCAGGAATCCAAATGAATGCAAGTTTGTTCCAGGCTATCTCTTATGAGCCATGGTGGAGCAGTATTGCAATATTGCAGGCTAATTCTGCCCACTGCCGCAGTTTGGTCCTGACCAGCTCCAGGTTGACTCAGCCTTCCACCCTTCTGAAGTCATTAAAATGAGGGCTCAGATTGTTGGGAGCAAGAGGCTGACTCTGTAAACCACTTAGAGAGGACTGTAAAAGCACTGTGAAGCGGTATATAAGTGCTTTTGCTAAATTGTAAGAAAGGGGGAAGGAAGGAAGGAAGGAAGGAAGGGTTGTGGTGGTGCAGTGGTTAGAATGCAGTATTGCAGGCTAATTCTGAATTCACATTGCCAAAGTTTGATCCTGACCAGCTCAAGGTTGACTCAGCCTTCCGTCCTTCCAAGGTCAGTAAAATGAGGACCCAGATTGTTGGGGGCAAGAGGTTGACTCTATAAACTGCTTAGAGAGGGCTGGAAAGCACTGTGAAGTGGGATATAAGTCTATTTGCCCTTCCTTCCTTCCTTCCTTCCTTCCTTCCTTCCTTCCTTCCTTCCTTCCTTCCATCCACCAACCAACCATCCATCCATCCATCCATCCATCCATCCATCCATCCATCCATGGTGCACAGTGGCTAGAGTGCAGTATTGCAGGCTAACTGCCCACAGCCAGCAGTTCGATCCTGACTGGCTCAAAGTTCTGGTCTGGACTTAGATCTCTTGTGGGTGCGAAGAGATTCGAGTCCGATGACGCGTTTAACCTCTCCTTCATGCCCAGCCTGATCTTTGACATATATCTGCAGTGTTTCTTGGAGAATATGAATTATGATACACCCGGAGGGGTGGGGCTGGGGGGGAAACAGGGTCAAGGGTGACAGTGAATTATGTGTCTCAGAATCATCTTCAATGCAGGTCATGCCAATGTTCGCTCCTAATAAAATCCTTTGAAGTTTTTGAAGCTTGGCTTGAGGATCATGATGGAGTTAGGGCAACGGCCAGAATCCTGATAGCACCTTTGGGACAACCAGGACCTGGATGACTGAGAATCTCCCTAGACATTTGGCCACGGGATGGTGCAATGGCCATAAGTGTGAAAAATGGTCATGAGTCCCTTTTTTTCAGTGCTGGTTATAAGTCGAGGGCTACCTGTAGCCGCTTTCTGTAAAGCCCTCCTTTCTTCTCAATGCAGCTTCAAGGACCATCTCTCCAGCCACCCCCCTGTGGACATTCTCTCCATGGAAGAGCTGGTGTGGATGCACTCCAAGCTAACCTCTGAGACGGCCCCCAAGGCGACAGAGGGGGAAGCCGAGGAGGAAGCCCCACCGGGAGAAGAACTGCCCCCAAAGGCAGAAAACAAGCAGGAGACCACAGAGCCGCAGAGTCAAGCGTTGGTGAGTCCATGTCTTGGCTTGGGCCTTTCGTTTCTTCTCTTTCCAGGATCCCAGTCTAGGCTGGGGTCTTCCCTATTTGCTTTCCTGGAACCGGGCTTCCGACCCGGTTACAGCACGGAGACGGCATTGGTCGCGCTGATGGATGATCTCTGGAGGGCTCGGGACAGGGTTTTTCCTGTCCTGGTCCTGGTCCATAGATCTCAGGCTTTCATACCATCACCACCATGGTATCCTTTTGCACCACCGGGGGTTGGGAGTGGGGGCCCTGTTCTTCGGTGGTTCACCCCACCTCCTCGGGCAGTCGCAATTGGTGTTAGGGAGGTAGAGGTCCACCCCGAGGGTGCTCTCTTGTGGGGTCCCTCAGGGTCGGTCTTCCCCTCTTCTATTTAACATCTACATGAAGCCGCTGGGTGAGATCATCCGTGGTTTTGGGGTGAGATTCCATCAGTACGCTGATGACACCCAGCTGTACATCTCCACCCCAAACCAGATCAGTGATGCCCTCTCCCTGATGACCCGGTGTTTGGATGCGGTACGGATTTGGATGAGCGGGAACATGCTTCGACTCAACCCGCCAAGACTGAGTGGCTGTGCATACCGCATCTCGCCCAGTCAGGAATGTCCATCTCTGGCCATAGGGGGAGAGGTGTTGCCCCCTGTGGATAGGGCGCGGAATCTGGGGGTCCTCCTGGATGCGCGCCCGCTGGAGGAGCAGGTGGGGGCCGTTGCCAGGGGGCTTTTGCCCAGCTCCGCCTTGTTCGTCAGCTTTGCCCATTTCTGGACCGAGATGCCCTGCGCACAGTCACTCACCCTTGTTACTCTAGACTCGACTACTGCAACGCTTCTATTTAGGACTGCCTTGCATACCATCCGAGATTGCAGCTGGTGCAGCAGAATGCGGGCACAGGTGGTGATGGAGTTCTCCCATTCTCCCATATTACCTCCTCCGCTGCCTGCATTGGTTGCTGGTTGCACTGGTGAGATTCAAGGTTCTGGTTTTAACATACAAAGTCCTTCACAACATGGGTCCTCAATATTTAAGGGAGTCTTCTGCAGATATCAAGTGCCAACCGCCTCTGTGTGAAAGCACATAGGCAAGGACTCCTCGGGTCCCGTCGGCAAGCCAATGTCGCTGGCGGTCCCCTGGCGACGAGCCTATTCTGTCGCTGCCCCTGACCTCTGGAACCAACTGCCCTGGCTCCGCCCTGGCCCCTGACCTCCACACTCCGCCATGACTTGAAGACCTGGTTGTTCGACCAACTGGCTGTGACCCCTCCTTGGGTGGGGAATGTTTCTTAATTATTTTAACCACTGTAAATTTTAGTTTTTGTATTTTTGGCTTGGAAATTAGTTTAATTTTTAAGTATTTATTGTTGTTGTTTTAGTGTGCGCCGCCTGAGTCTTGGAGATGGGGCGGCATACAAGTCCCAATAAATAAATAAATAAA